>JAGDQP010017646.1:0-20331 GCA_022664845.1 Lepisma saccharinum | reverse complement strand
ATCTACCCATTTCTAGTTCACTATTCCAGTATAAAATAACACGGGATATTTCTTGACATATTGAAATTTATTTCACCGAGTCGTACGGCGAATTACGTCATTGAGGATCTCTATATTCTATCTGCATACTATAAAATACCACAGTAGGCAATACAATACCATAATTATTATTTTCAATGTCCCCGGAGCAAATAAAATCGTAAAAATAACAGATAATTCGGCTACATTCATGTGGAATACTTTAGAAATGGATTGGACCTTCTTTTTTTTAATATCCCTAAAGCAAAAGAACACTTTTCGCAACAAAATAATAGGTTTTATTGTTTTAATTTGTCAGAAGTAAAAGAAATTGCGGAATCTGACGAAATATAAAGGTGGAGGACCTGCATAAACAGTTGCACTGCCTCCCTCCTGCTGCAAAAGTTCCTTCCCTGCCTTGAGGACGCACTCACAAAAAGGCGACGATACCAATGCCTTTCCATGAAGCATGGGTAAAAGCGAAAATTAGGAACACAGCTGCGATTCCGATTATTCTGGTTTTGTTACATGATGTGCAACACACATAAAATAACAGCGGCAGTAGCGTCGGCCATTGGATACCCTCCGGCACAGTTTGCCCAGGGGGTATTTTCAAAACAAGCATTTGACCTTGGAAAGTTACAATGAACACGTGAACATACAACAAAATTGTGTATGTATATGAAGCTATTCTCCATTCAACATAACAGAGCATACACCATCGCCTTTAAGCATTTTTAGCTTCTTTTGACACTGATGTAAGCACCATGATTACCTTAGTTCGACCGAGACTTAGCTACATAATAAATTCGAATTATACTAATATTCCACATTTAAACGAAATCTATTTCGAAGTAACTAATTGGTAATCTATTAATAATTCCAATTGCAGAATATGATCATAGTTACGAATGATGGACAATGAACACGGCAGATGTGATATCAAATAGAGTAAGCAAATCACCTTCAATTTACTGAGGAATACGTTCAGATTTATTAAGAATCAAAAATATTCACCATTTCTGTATAACGTCTTTCCGATCACCAGACATCTTTTTTTTTTTATCTCTTTTTAATTGCTATTAGAAACAATATTCGTTTGGTCATGGACAGTTCTGCGAGGAGAAAGCACTCTCAGAGAATCCCATATAAAACTTTTTTCAATAAGGAAAGAATTTTATTTTCCTCTCTTTATAATTGAGAAACAATGCTTCAAAATTTAAAATGCAACCCGAGTTATAACATCCTCGAAAATTTTCCGACACTGTAGGATTGTCACCTTGTGAGAAACCCCAAGACCGTAACAAAAATTTCACAAAGCCATCACATAAGCCAGCCCACGCTGAAAAAAAAAAAAAAAGAAATGTTATCTCCCGAAAAAAAAAAAAGCAGTTATGGCATATCCGGTGTTTGTGTTTCAAAAGATTTACGTTGGTAAAAAAAAAATAAACTAAAAACTCTCACCAAATCCGTTTTGCATTAAAAGCAAAAACCGCATTTCAGTTAACAGCAAGCTTTTGTTTCATAAGATCGTGCAGTAACATTACGAAGTTAGCGAAAGTTATGTTGTATTTTCTTCGTAAATAATAATAATAAAAAAGGCTCTTTATTTTAGAAAATAGCTTCATAACTTAGTTTAGCCATTTTAGGCGAAAATGTGAGAAAATATCGAAGTTTTATTAGTCTGCCCAAAAAGTTTTCAACACTTATAATCTAAATCTGACTGTTTCTGAAGACTGTCAGTGATGGAAGTGAAACTTGACGGGGTTATAGTCTGTGACTATTAGGCTGACTTTTCATGCAGTCCTTGCTTGCGAGTTGGCTGAATGGTCAACTGAAACTCGTCTTAAAGTATTTGCTACTCATTGGCACATACACACGGCTAGCGCGTACATGAAAATCCGGTCTTAGTCGGCACGCCTACTGAGCTATACTTAACGAAACAAGAGTGTTCGATTGGTGCAAGAGGAACCATATAACCTTAATTGCCCATTTTTACGTTTAATCTAAAATGGAACATCTTCAGAGTTAACTCAAGTCTTTTACTTATATCTGACTTCATCAGTTATGCACATAATAATACTCATGTTGTTTTCAAGAAGACCTAACATTTAAAAAGGGCCGCACAGCGATAAGCTATTAATCTACAAACGTATTACTCACCTGACGTATTGGAGATGTCCGAGTCATGCCACGCTTTAATAATCAATGAAAACCAACCCTGCAAAAGAAAGAGAGAAAATCCATTTATAACGTATACAACCACTGTCACATATATTTTGAATGTAAACAAAATAGGAAGGCATTCAAACTAATTATTATTATTATTATTATTATTAATAGACTAATATTATTAATGAGAGGTCCACAAAATCTGCAAATGCTCCAAAAAGATATTTTAAAAATCTATAAACACGAATGTTGCTGACCGACAAACAGCTGTAAGAGAAGCAGATGTAATAGAACGTAGTCTAACACAATTATACTAACTTAACCTCTTGGCGGACTAGAACTCGGATCTCTCCACTCCTAGAAAATTATGGGTCACACAAGCAGTGTGTTCGACGATTAGGAGAGATGCCCCCCCCCCCCCCCCCCCCCGGCGGTCTGGCACCACCTCTGGTTAGAAGTAACAACGTTACAATTGCCCACGATTTAAGGTAGAAATTACACGATTCAGAACTCCCTCCGAAAGGCCATTCATCTGGTGGGGCACATAAGATATGCATATTTATAAATTATTACATTATTAGCCTCTTGCTTTCAGTAAGAAATAGAACCAACATTAAAACCAAACACAACGAAACATAATTAAATAAATAATTTGCAAAATTAAATTTACTTCACCGACTGCAATCAGAAAATACAACAGAATAATTACATAAGCGCGCAACTAAAATTGGAAGTCATTCCACCGGAGAAATTACATGTTAGTACATACGCAACACATATATAAAATATATGTAAAATAAATTGAATCCTACGTAAGAAAAGGTCACAAATAGGTCGTGCTAAATCAATAAGAATAATATTTACATAAGCGAACACGTGCTCTGCTAATCAATCCTAATTGCCCTCTAGTTATTTGAACAAGTTATAAAGCGACATTTTCTCTACAAAATAAATTACATCTCGAGTTCCCGATCATAATTATCACTAACACGATCTCTGTTATTTTATCCTCGTTAACGTACCAAGAACCTCCACGAAAAGTTCGATATTAGACGTGAAAACAATACCTTCTTCGGTAAATACTAGAACATCGTTCTAAATAATAGTCAACCAAGGGTTCTTCAGAAAAGTTTCATGTGCAAGGTGAACCTTTGCAATCCATTATTCTGAAGTTACATTTTTTGTCCTACATGTGGAATATACAGCGGTTAGGGCCTACAACTAGGTACCATTCCGGTAATTTTGCTGGTGAAACTGAGGAAAACTACAACTGGGAAGACAATCATCAGTACTCGAACCTCTGTACTCGTTACGAGCCGAGTATCAAAAGTACTCAGCTCGTAACGAGTGAAACAATTCAACGCAAACTAGTCGTTTGTTCTCGGATATGATCACTGAGTAGCAAAAAACCAAGTCGAACACGGTGTTGGTTGGTGGTTTTAAAAGTCGTCTATCATCTCGAAGCATCAACTTACAACCTTAATCATTCTCTACAATAAACCAATAACGAAAAAATAAAAATACTATTAAAGACCTAATAATTGACATAACTACATCAAAACAATTTAAGTTGATTGCTTGCATAAAAGAATAAAAAAAACTGACGTCGGAACCTAATTGCATACTCCGCAATTTACTTGCAAACCACAATTATTATAAGATAAAAAAAAAAAAAGGAGGTGGTGATTATTTGCCCATCACACGCACGTAGAATCGCTGTCTTTATTGTTATTAAATGTTGAAGCTTATAACAAATTATACCTTTCAGGCCACTAAAATGTTAGAAGAAAAAAGGAACATGTCGGTGAACAGAAAGAAACAGAATAGAAAGTGGTCATCTACTAAATCTCACACCAAACTTTGATCAAGGGATCCCCAGATAGTGAAAATTTAGCCTATGAAGAGTTACGATTACATTTTGAAACGCACTGCATATATATATACTGAGAAGTTGCTCGTTCTCTTCGTACTCGAAAGGTCATGAGTTCGTGCCCATCGACCGTCCGTCTTGACTGAGGTTTCCGCATTCCAACTTGCATTTCGGTATGCGCCCACCCTTAATCAGACAATGCGATATATTTTGTGGTACTTTGGAACTACGAGATCCAAGCACGTTGGGAAAGGAAGGACGTAGTTTAAACATCTATGAAATAAATATCATGTTCCTTTAACTACAATTTAAAATGATCTAACCATTTTATTAGAGAAGCCCACAATGAAAACCGTTCAAAACAAAACGCAGTAACTATATTCAAACCTTCTGCCCGTCCCCCACCTTACCCATATTTAATTTTACACATGAAAACAACTCGCTATTATCAAGCAGTAGCACACACCAATAAACGTCAACACGTCTTAAGGCTATTGGAATATGACTGGAAAATTTTTAATAGCTCAATTCATGGTGCTGTTCAAAATTTATATGTAGTGGATAATCAACGGCCCAACGACGACAATATGAGAAAATATGATGTGTGAAGAGAAATAACAGGCTCACAATTGAATAGGCCAAACAATGAATGCATTAATAACATTTCTATTTTTTTTTTCTTCAAAAAAAGAAAATTCGCGATTGGCTTTTTAAACGTTCTTATGATATTTATGGGTAACATTTCAGTTCAACAAAGTTTTATATCCATCGACTTTACGTGTAATATTCTATTTATAATGTTAAGTCACCTTATCAAAAAACATAACGAAGTTAAAAACACAATAAGGACTTTTCTTTATTGATAAAACACCTTTTTTATTCCATTCAAGTATGTATATATTTTAAAATAAAGTGCACAATGGTAATGAAGAGATCGTAAATCATTTCTCCAGCCTGATGTATGATTTAATAATCACGAAATAACGCTCAGATTTAAAGTAGCCTTATCAAATCTTCGATGGTGGTGACGTCAAATGTCCCTATAATGTGACAAACGCTAATCTGTCGTCGCATTAGGCAAAGCGGATACTTCTCATATCCAGGATTCAAAATTGGGTCGAATATGAACGTCCGAATGAGGGCTGGTTTTCATCAAAGCTTGCGTTGCTTGCTTTACATGCGATTTGGGTGAATAGCCAATTGAAATATGTGTTACCCTTAGAATAAAACACGTGTTTCTATTGGCTACTCACCCAAATCGCAAGCAACGCAAGCTTTCATGAAAACCAGCCCTAAATACGTGCTTTAAAACCGAGACTAAAAACATCAATCATTCAATACTCAAGTAATATAAGTAACTATTAATAAGAATATGCTCTCTCTCACACACACACAGATTAGTTCATTTTGCAGTCTTAAAACATGCCGTGAACTAGAAATTGTTCGGCTTCGGGTCTTCAATTATACACAAGAATTACTTTTAAATTAATAAAGAAAAAATAGTTCTGTGGAATGCAATTTAACGAACACGGTCCACTTCTGTTCCAACATGACAGCAACATTTCATGGCGTGATTATTGCGATAAGAGCAAATCGAAACATTACATTTAAGAAACAAGTTTATGAGAAAGATAATATTTTTATAGAATTTATTTTACAATAAAATAAAGGTTAAACAACAGTGTCGTAATGCGGAAAGTTTTAACTTGTGAGCGATAGGTTTTTCTTCTATTTCTGCTTCTCAGAGTAATGCTGGTAAATGATCACAGTATATTTTTAAACATGGCACACAATTATCTGAGAACGAATTTAAATGAAAAACAGCAGGTTAACACTTCCAACTGAATCCTACATCACAGTTAACGAGCAGAGTTATCAACCTGTATTAAAAAAGAAGAAAAAGAACGGATGGATGCAAGATTTTGTTACAGCAGTTTATTTTAGATCATCCGAAAAGAAAGAAGAAAAAGGAACACAGAACAAGCCAAACTCGAGAAAGTGGTTCGCTAGGGATTCTTTCGCTCCTGGCAGTGTTGAGCAAGGTCAGTACATAATGGAAGGTTCGGTTAACTTATAAAAAAAATGAAAAGAAGAAAAGAAAATTTCAGGGATCATTATCAGAATCAAAATAATATCAACAGCGACACCATCATTAAAGAAAATAAAAACGAGGTCAAAGTTTTAAATGGAAGAACCACACAACAAGACACCTGGCTTTAATTTCTTGTACAGCTTGATAATTAATTCAAGATGCAGATTGGTATCTAACCTGAGTTTGTTTTCACGTTGTATGACGTATGATCATCTAATTGAAATGAAAATTCGTACAGTACATGATTATATAGTACTTTAAAATTAAACAGGAAAGATTTATTGTAACACTGCCTAGGTACTCTGGTTAAAATACGAAAAATTCATAATCAAATCCCTGTATCATAATGGAATTATTTTTTAAATCCAAATGTATATTTAGCACTGACAATCGGCTGTCCCAAATTGTGTTTGTTCCGTTCCACGAGCTCTTTCTTCCGGGAGCTATTTTTCATGCATTTCCGGAAATTATCCATTGCGTAGTTTTAAAGTTACTACCAAAAGTGGTCAAGACACACACACTGACTAAATTTCTGAATTATTAAATAACAAAAAAATAAATGACAACACGGCAGAAATGTAAAATGTATGTTCGATAAATGCAAATTACGGAAAGTGAAATAAAAATTAAAGAAAAAAAATGAAAGGACAAAAAAAAAAAACACAGCATCCCCGTAGGCTATACTGATTTACGTCCTTGTAAGCATGGGGGCGCTTCTATAAAGTTTTTCCCACGAGCAAATAACTTGTCGAAGGTCAATATCCTATGCAGTAAAGTGGCTAGCCCCTCACTCTCTGAACGCGACTGCAATGCGACCGACCTCGGGGACTAACTAGTTCCACTTGGCATCTAACCCACTACACACGGAGAAGGGGTCAGTCAGCCCAACATCTCATGCTCTCCTCTCCGCCAACATCCCGAAAAAAAGAAATTACATCCAGGCAGGCTCAGCGGAAACATTACTAGTCCTTCAACTGATTCGTCTTCATTCCACAGCCCTTTTTGTTTTTACCTTTCCTTTGTAACATATTAACTTCCTACTTTTGTTATATGACACCTTAAAACCTATTGGCCCAGATTTAATTTCGTACTCATAATTCAATGCGATGAGCCTGTAACTTCCTCTTTCTATATAAAGGTTTTCGGTGCCCCGAGTAAACGTATGACTGAATTATAATTCACGTTTCAATCACGCTGGAGATCTTCTAAGGATACGGCCTACAGTTTTAGGTAAAATGAGCACCGAACCACTCCATACAACGGATCTCTCCTCCGGTTTTGATTCCGAAACCACTGACTCATTTTAATGAAAGCTTACATGCGATTTGAGTGAATAGCCAACTGAAACACGTGGTGTGCCGGTAATTTAATTACGTGGTGTAACACGTGTTTCAATTGGCTATTCACCCAAATCGCAAGCAACGCAAGCTTTCATGAAAATGAGCCCTAATACAGAAAAGCCAATGTAACGCTCGTTCTGCGCTAACATCAGACAGCTCAAGGCAGTTGCAATTCCAACGAATATTTTTCAATTTAATTTTTGTATCCAGGGATAGTCTATGTTCTCGTGTTGGGGTATTTACGAAAAGGAGGTAATAATTTAGAAATTTTCCACAAATCTTCACTCCCAATTAGTTCTTGGGCAAAACGCAGCAATTAATACTACTACTTTAGAAAACCACCAACAGATGGCAGCAGGTCAAAAATCAACACACACAGAAGACAGTATTGGCAGGGCACAAAGTTAAAACGTCAATTTTGACTAAATCCTGATACAGCCGATCAATGTTACGAATATCCTTCCTATTATTATAAAAATCATATCAAAGGGGGCCTCCTATGCATATGAGAACAGAAGAACATAGCCTTCTTCGACTCAATATTTATCGTACTTAAACTCTGGACAAGAAAGTTATGGATATAAACTCAGTCCAACGCGCTCTTTCAGTATTTTAATAAAGAAGACTGGAAATCGTTTGAGCTGTACATATTGAATAAACATTGTGGCAATGTATATGAGCGTTAGGTTATTTTTTATCCACTGGTGTTAAAGAAACAACAACTAATAGTCGGATTACGCATGTCCAATTTAAAATGGGAAATCAGGAGCGCTCGAAATGGACCGGAGCAAACCGGAACGCAGTTTCGGTTCGTGAATATTTGGAACCTTCCGTTCCGTCTCGTCGCTATGGAAATCCTAAACAAACAAACAAACAAAAAAAAAGGACAATAGCACGTTAACGGAAGATAACGCGTTCAGTTTCGTAAAAATATCCATTTCGAGCCCTGGGACTCAGTATAATTAAATATGGTGTTCTTTTGAAAAAAAATATGTAAGAACTTAAAAACTTTCAATTAACCCCCTTCTTTTCTCTTTTTAAAGAAATATATTCGCATAGCAACGGCTCCCAATCCCAAGAACAATTTTGTAACACTGAGCGACAGACATATCGTCCCTTATGGTGATGCCATCGCTTTAAGATGTCCAATGACTGACTGACTGCCAAGAGAAACGCCGTCGTTATAATTCCACTAAAGATCGTTCCAATAAAGCGTCTTTGAAATAGCACTTAAGTGACATATACACATTATATCACACCACACTCCTCAGCAGCAAAAGACCGACGTTGCCACAGCTTTCTTCAGCACAAAAAAATGACTTCCTGCCCGTAGTATTTTGCACGTGGCCCCCCCTTAGATTCTCTCTCCAAGAATACCTTTGCCAGCTGAAGTGACATATAATAAATATTTTTCACCTCACTGACGACACATGTAGGCTATACGAAATGCATGATTTAAGTTTATCAATTAATTGTCACATAATGTCGAAAACAAAATTCGATCACACAGAACCTCCGGGGCACTGGGGAGACACTCACGCTGGAGTCCTGCTACCGGTCGCCCTAAGAATGGTTCTCCCCCAACTTTCTAATCCATTTTGCCCGAAGAGTACTAGTTAAGGGACTTCCTCTTTCAAGCTTGTAATACAATGCCTGACCAAGATAAGTTTAAAAAAAAAAAACATTAAATTTGTCACACATGTGAATACGGGAAACTAAACAAGGAATCACATAGTACATACAGTACGTCCGAGAAAATGCAAGCAATATGGATCGATACTAAACTATCATGAAAGCGCTATATTCCAGTTTAGAGTAGACATGGCTTATTGTTTTTCAGAACTTTTGTAAAAATCCTTAGCTTTCTCCGAATTTTTCCTCAGTTTCTTTGCGTCAGATTAGTTACCATCGGTTTAGGTTACTTTAAATTGCATTAGAGTGAATAATATTAGGGTAGTAGTTTCAATGTGCTCAGCCTAAACCGTCCCTATTAAGAAAACACAGTCGTAAACTAATTACAGTACGAGGTAATTAATAAAAGAGAAGTATACGGCAAAAGCATGAGAGGGATCAGATTCACGGGGCAGAAAGATTTCCCCTAAACTCCAATAATGCAATTTTGGCTGTAAAAACTATAAATTCAAGTGTCAGAAAATCGGAGTATAAGCTGACATCATACTATTGAAAATATTCATTCATCCTTGGAAAAGATCACCTATTTGCGCTGTCAACAAGCTAATACGCTAGAATTGTTAACAGGTCAATTACACTAAGAAATACCATGTTTTCCTTTTCTCACATTTCGAAACCTAGGACAAAATCAGCAGGACATCTCACAAAATATCCTCGCACCTATGAAGATTTCTCTGCTGGAGTCCAGTACGTGATGACAAGCCAAAATAACGCAATAAAAATAACAGAAGCTACTAAACTTTATTTTCCTTTTACAGCCATCATGTCAACACTAATAACACCCATTATTAGCCTTGATTTCACGGATTTTGGGTTAGAAAAAGACGTAAACGACGAAAGTAACGATGTCACCTCGGACGTCTATTTAAAAAAAAAAAAAATGAAACGCCATCCTCCTAATTCGTGATTTACGATAGGTTAAAGTTATATAAACGATTTATAAAAATACGCAGGTAAAGGTAAAGGTGCGGAACAATTACATTAGTTGCGTTCATTTCTTTTCAGCAAAAGAAAGAAAGAAAAAAGTATATTTCTTCTTTACAAAGCACGGCAGAAACTCGAGGGAATTGAGTCTTGAACATATTTGTGACGGTAGAACTGTCACGGGCTATTTTAACAGCGAGGCAGTTTTTTTTTTCCTCCGCGCTCTCACGGATAGGAATTTCAATTGCTTTTGTTAATGGGAGACACTAATTTACTTTTAAAAGCTCCTCCCCACTCTTCTTCTTCATTTCCCTGTAATGATCGGTAGCTGACAGTATTTACTAGTTTATGGCTACCCCGAGACATAGATCCAGGCAGGTAAAGTGCTTTAGCTACAGTACATGGACGTTGAAAAAGTAAAATACATAATGGACGCCCGGGAACGGAGCAGGGCTAAGGCGTTTTGAGGAGAAAAAAGGTACAGCTACTCGACACAAGCTGTAATAGCAGTCATAAAAACATTGTCCCGTTTTTGTTACACAGTATTTGCACCAGGAACCCCACGAAGCTCCCTAGCATCTGACCAGTGACTATCAATACATTACAACAATAAAACAGAGAAGGGAAAGCAACAATGCTCGGGACTGACAATACCTGCGTATCACCTTTCCTATCATTTTCTTTTTTTTTTTTTTAACAGAAAAAAAAAATAAAACAATTCTTTTCTTCTTATCAGCTACTTTAAGTTTAGGAACAAATAACTTATTTCACGACAAAATTATAAAAACAACAATGCCATTACGTGCTGTTGAGGCCAGTTTCTCGGAACTCAGAGTCGAGGACTTCAATCCTTGAATTAAGCATGGAAAAACGACACCTTATACGTACGGATTATCATCAACTATCCCTACTGGAATAATAGACCTACTCTTTGGCGAATATATACTTTTTTGGACATTCGCGCTTTTAATAACAAAGAAAAGTCCAATCAATTCGGGACAAGCATCTATTTTCAAACACAACCAGAACAAAACAAACACGCCTTCACATATCACATAACGGAAACTATGATTAGAAATTCAAGTCACCCCGAATCTCAAAGATCTACAAATATTAAATTCTTAGTAAAATTAATTACAAATATACGTTGTCCTAAAAAAAATGAATCGTTCCTAATACAATATCATTTACGACGCAAGCAAGCTACGGTCTGTTCTATCTACAGTAAATATACAGTTAAAAAAAAATGAAATTCTGCCGTTTATTCAAATAATAAATACTGATATAATATGTTGCTAAGGCGAAAAGGAACACACTGAAATAAGACAGGGGTTCAGGTCCTGTAGATCAATTTGTTCTCGCGCTCATCTTCTGGTGCGTAGTCTGGAGTTCCAAGACCGGTTGGATCTACTTTCCCACACCTGCGTAAATCGTGCTTGATTTCTGGTCATTTAACATCAATTGGACCGTCACCATTACCACGTATAGCACCGAAATCATTTCCCAATTATCCCGAAACCAACGACCTGGCAGTTACATTCCAACACACAAAACCAAGGAATTCTTTATGGTACCTCCATGTAGTGGTGCTTACACCTAATTATGTATCCGTACTTACAATAACATTTTACCACGAAGCTAAAATGTTCATATTATTAAAAGTAAATTCTTCGTAGGGAAAAGAATGGATACAGACTATATAATCAGGAACATCACAGCTCACCGACTTGGCAACACAGCCCCACCGGGATGTAGCTTATTACGTCTTGTCATTCACGGGAAGGCAAAATCAGTGACGGGGGGACGGGACAACTCACCGAAACCTCTTCCCATTCGCCCTCCTCGCTTTCAGGGCCTCGCCGAGAGAACCTTTTCCCACGGTTCTCGGTTCCAACGGCCAGCCTAGTCAACTTGTCTGCCTTGTGTACAAGAGAAATCTTTTACCTACAGCGCCGATGACCCAACACCGAACCTTTTCCCCCTCTTTCACCGACTGTTGGCAGTTGGAGCCTCTTATATTGAAATCACAAAGCGCTCAATTGGTCTGATTGTAAATAACTTACATATGAAGAAATAAATACAATAGCTAATAGTTGTACACGGATATACATTGCATTATCGCACCTTAAATTTCGACCCTGGGAATGCACGCAGGTTCGAATCCTGATGCCAGCCATATTGAATAAGTTTTCTAGGCTTCCCAGTAGTTTCACCATGCAAATACCAGTATGGCGCCTACACAAAGGTCGTAACACTCGTCTCTCTGTTTGCCTATATCCAAGTTAAATAATAAATAGCAAATTCGTACCTAAGAATTGTCTTGATCTACTCCACCACAAAACTACCCGACCTGCCTACCGCGGAATGATTCAGATGCTAAAACAATGTACGGCTTACACCGCGGTGCAATAAGGAGAAAGAAGTACCAGACTACTAATTGTATAAAATCCCGCAGGACACAGGTAAGAATGGTTGCTGGTTGTGCGAGAGGTTAACACGCTCGCTTCTGGCGCGTGTGATCAGGGGTTCAAGTCCCGTGGCGATCAACTGAACGGAGTGGTTTGGAGTCCACTTTACCAAAAACTGGAGGTCCCCGTCCTCAAAAAATCACCAGCTCGTTTAATAACAAATGAACCAACATAATGTACATAAAGCGAGTCGCGATACCGGTAAGTGGTAAAGTCACCCACCACCTCACACACTTAACCCGTAAATAAAAAGTTGACCGGGATTTTTCGCAGTGACAATGCAAGGAAGATAGATTGTTAGTTAGTTACACCCTAATATCATGACTAGTCCTATATCCCTGGGCACACTTCACACTAACGTAAATATTGACATATTGTATTCGAAAACACAGCCGATTGTCCAAATACACATTATCTGTCTCATACAACACACATCTATACAATATATAACCGAAAGATCGAGTAAGGACGTCACAATCACAATAAAGTATAGCAAGAAAAAAAAACAAAAAAAAAACCAGCTGTACTTACCGGCCATTGGAAGTCCAAAGGAAAACTTATTGGATTACTGAATCCGGTAACATTCAAATTATCCATGTCAATAACACTATTGGAACCCAACACTGGCGTCATTGTACTTCCGAAAGTGCACGGCGAGCTTGTGTCGATCTTAGCTTGATAATGTTTCAAACACACTTCAAACCGCGTCCTGCACATTGCACTACACTTTCCACTTGCCTTACGAACACCACTACAACACAGACCACGATTATCCCTTCCGTTGTCGTTCAAAAAGCTCTTGAGGTGGACCTCAAAAACTCCAGAGCAGGAAACCTGGAAAAAAGCAACAAAATTGGAAGTATAACCAGAAATACTATCATCATTTTTTTTTTTTTAGTTTACAAAAGAAAGCATTTTGACAATATGAAAAACTATGATTGTGGTAAAATCGGTCAAATACTGCCAATAGGCAGAAGGATCCCTGAATTGACTTCAATCAAAAACCAAAGGAAACGTTATTGCCAAACTGTCAACATGAAAAGCATAATTCATTGTTGTCGTTTATCAAATTCAATGTTTTTTTTTTTAAATTAATTGTTCTTGGTCTCCTAAAATGTCAGCCAATTCAACGCGATACAAGGAGCCAGCAGTCAACTCCTGATATACAAAAACTTGACACGCAAATGGATTAAAAAAAAAAAAAGTTGAACTTTAAAATTAAGTTTTTCAAAGCTTAATACTGAAATAAATATTTTAAAAAAAAACTTTAGTCCACGTTCCTCAGAAGTTATTTTTAAAACTCTCAATAAATTTACTGTTGCCAAATGCCTATCCCCAATTAAAAAAAGGGAAACGGTCGCATGTTTCAAGAATTGTTCTGAACTAGAATTAGTTAATCAAAAAATTACTTTCCAGACTATTTTTTATATCATTTTGTCTAAAAGAATGTTTATGTATATCTATATATAAACGTATCAGGCAGTCAAGTAAGATTCAGTTTTGACTTTCATTAACACAAATTAAGAATAACATTGAAAAGTGATCAACACTAAAGCCAAAGTGTTCATTCCCGTGGGCTACGATGTTCATAATTATTACAAGCAATGTTTTTGTTGTTATTCGTAAAAAAAAGAGACAAACATGACGTAATACAAAAACAATAATTCGCTGCTTGAAGTTGTCTATTCGTTACTATTACTCTCTTTATAACTTCCGCAAGTACTGTAAACAAAAAAAAAGTTCGAAAAACTTTTTTTTCTTACCTGTTGTAGGGCCGCAAGCACAAGCAGTGTGACGGACGCGGGGCCCGCTGTAGACGCCAGCCACCGCATCCCGTGTCCTTAAAAGGTGGCCGCACAATTTTTTTCGGTTTTTATTTTTTACTTCAGGAGTCCCTGTAACAACACGACAGTGTCATCCATTAGCATGGCTTATGACAACACAACAACATAAGAACAGCACGGAACATAGAGCGAATAGCAACAGCACAGAACACATCCACTCACTACCAACCTCCACCACTAACACAGCAACACTGACAAGCGGCAATCGCACGCTAGCAGACTCGGGGTCTCACCGATCGAGTAGTTCGTGGTTCCGCCACACGATGTCGCCACTTAGCGGGATCTTTGGTTAAAACTTTTTAGACAGGCTTCTGCTTGGTCGCTGGTAACTGGAAGCCAAACTGAGGAAGGCAATTGACAACTTCTGCTCGCAGCAAGCAGAAGGCGGCATAGAGAAAACACTAGCACAGAAAAAACAGGCACATCCGCTCCCCGCACCAAGCGCAAAGCGAACTGATTTACTGAGCACCCCTACTCAAAACTATATACCACCATCTGCTAGGTGCTTCGAAACACCGGCTGCAAGGGCGGGTGGGGGAAGACCGTAAGAGGGGGTGCACACACAGGGCGAAAATAAAAGCACCCTCACTTCTAAAACAGAGTAGAATATGTACTGGACTGAATATTGCAATATTCCACACGACCGTGATCGGGTTTCAACAAAAGATTTCTTTTTAAATCTGGGTCTCTGTCCAGCACACATAAACGACAGGTGAGAGAGAATCTGCAAGCTTGCCCATCAACAACACACTGTAACACATGCTCCCGACAACATTTTTTTAAAAGACATATGCACATTAACCTACATCTAGTAACAAACAAGTGCAGTTTGTTGCTTTGAAAAATGTACTTTAAAGTAACAATATAGCCAAATGTTGTTTTAATGTTACGGTTTGATTCAATCATAGAGATCACTGATCGTGCACTGAAAAAGATGGATTGTGATCTTTCATTTTTTAAAGAATATCTTTATTGTTGTTATTAACAGCTAAATTGATATTGTTGATTGGTTGGTATGTCACCAATGAAATTGGATTGTGCGGATTAATTGGTGACAGAACTTTTCTTCTTTCCTGGCGGGGGTGGGGGGATAAATTGAAATGTCATTACATTGAATTTATTTATTTATGGCCTTTATGCACTTCAGGCTCAGGCCGGGATAGGATGGGGGAGAGGATGTTGGAAGGTAGTCGACCAGGGTCTAGTTCCGTAAGTACCATTATGGCATTTGCCTGGTATGAATGAAGAAAACTGGTGTCTCCGAGATTGGTGAGTGTAAAGCTTACTGCATTTTAATCAAAGGATCCCGGGTTCGATTCCCCATTTGGACACAAGTGGTTCGGAGTTCATTTTTAACTAAGTCCCGTCCTTAGAATGGCATCCTCATCGAACTGAAGGCAATGGCAAACCTCCATCACTTCACCTTGCCCAGGGAGCTTAGGCTCATCGACCAGCTTCCGGGCAGAACACCAATAACCATCATCATTTCAAATTATAGTGCTGGGTTATTTGTAACAATACAGAGTTACCTCTGTTAATTATATTACAAATGATGATGATGGGTGTTCTGCCCGAAGGCAGGTCCTGACTCGAAGGTCCCTGGGCAAGGTGAACCGATCGTGGTTTACCTTTGCCTTACATAGGATGAAGATTACGTCCTAAGGACGAGGGCCTGTAATTTTACGTGGGTTCCGAATTACTGTCCCCACTGGGAATCGAACCCGTGTCTCCTTAATTACAAAGCAGCGAGCGTTACCACACCAATAGGGGACACACATTGCGAATCAATCAATCAAAGAATGTTATACAAATTAAAATTGAGATTATAAGCTGTTGTAATAATTTGTATCACATGTACACGCGGTGTAACTGACCCTTCTGGATTGGGGAGAGGGATCAATCAAGGAAAATCGAAATGGCGTGATTATTAGGGATCAGTTTTATGTTCAACAACGTTTTTTCTTTTAATAAAAACTTCAAAAATCAACAGGTTTTGAATAGAAGCTAAACTTGTGTAGAAAAGCGAAACCCATTTTTCTTTTTCTAAAATACTTTTAAAGTGTCCTCCTTGTACGAAAAGTTTCGTGTGCCTTCTTGCAATTAATAGATCCTGGTTTCAATCCCTGGTTGAACACAAGCCGATTTGGAATCAATCCAACACACGGAGCCCACGGTTTTTGAACATTAACGTAAGTTCCATTCGATGGAAGGCAAAGGCAAACTACTATTGATTCACCTAGCCCAGGGATCCTTGGGTGAGAACACTGAACATATAAACTCCTTGGGTCAACAGCCCATACCAAGTCCTCGTTTATCTAGGCGGTAACGTCGCGAACTTCGGATCGGCAATGGGAAGGTACATGGGTTCAAACCCCACGGCCGGCCAAGGATAGGGAAAAGAAGAATGATTTAGCTTCTTAACAGTATTATGGAAGATAAACCGTACGCTAACACAAAACAAGTAAGCGTTACAAGCTTCACGGGTACCTTCATAGCACCTCAGACACACAAACATAAAATTTTTATAAAATAGATTGGCAACACCGACAACTGGAAAGCTTTGGAACGCGAACATCACAGCATTTTTCTATTGTCGAATAATGCTTATGCCAAGTTAGGTGCGGATATATCCAACAGTATAGAAATATTTTTTTAAAAAAGGCTTAAAATGGTTGGTAACACTGACAACTTAGGTATTTGAGGGCGGGGACACCCAGAGTATCTTTCTGTTGTGTTGAATAATATTTATGTCAATTTTGGTGCAGATAGATCTAACGGAACGGAAGCGATTTGAAAAATTGATTTTTTGTAAAAATGGGTGGCAACACTGACCAATTGGACCAATCAAGATGGTTTCTGCGGCTCTGAGCTAGTCTAGCCGACGACACCTCTCTACACCTTGTGGTTCTTGAGAATGATTATTTGTACCCGGAGGGGCGGACGGATGGATAGAGTAAACGGGATTATCAGGCCCTCCTTCTTAGCTACGCTATCAAGAGACGTAAAAAAAGGGGGGAAAGAAGAAATATATAGACTATGGAAGTACTATGAAAGATAAATCGTACGCAAACACAGAAACGAAACCGGGGAAAAGCAGGATATGTTGGGAGGGTTACGATTATATTGTTGCATTCAAGTATCTACAATTTTCGAGATGATGTTCAATTGTAGCGTATCTCGATAACCGATCGCAGACATTTTTAAGCCACCCCTCCAGGGACGTCGTTCATATGAATCGTTATCATGATTATCTTGAGTGTGTGTGTGGTTCCGCCCCTGGTCCAAACCAGTTGTTCAAAATTTAAAATTGGATATCTAAGTTCGATATTTGAAGATATATTGGAATATACAACAAAGGATCAAACTAAAATATCATATCGAAATAAACTATCGTATCGAAATAAAATACCGTATCGAAATAAAATATCGAAGTGAATTATCGAACAAAAATATCAAACTTAAATATCGAATCAAAATAAGTATCGAATATCAACAATGTCAATATCGAAGATTCTATAGTTTTTAAATATCGATTTGATATATCGAAAATTGGAACACCTCTAGTTCAAACTAGGAATGGTAAACGGCTCCAGATATCTGGATTCTGGAATACAATTTAGGTCTTGGATATCCATATCAATGGAAAGCAAATTGGATATCGGGATTCATGAATCCAAATTCTGATTCCGGATCAAGGATTGGAACGACCGTAAAATTATAGATCGTGCTATCTGAAATATAATACTGTAAAAAAAAATTACAGCGAAATAGAATTTGATTATACTGCATGCATATTTAAAACTCGTAGAAAATTTCCAATTGATATTTTATCTATGATTGTGAAAAGCCTAATATTGGTTCGGTAGTGATAAATTGCACAAGTTTTAAGACTTATAAAGCTTTTTCCATTTTCTTTTGTCAGTTTATCACCAAATTAAAAACGAATAAATCGAGGGAAGGGACCTACTCCAACTACTAAATAAAAAAAAAGGATTAAATTGTTCGAAAGGTGTAATGAGCCAATTTATTTATCTGGAAAAACGGGTTAATTCAACTATCCAAATCAACTTTTCTTGCATTTCAAATGAACAGTCAGTTTGCACACCTGAAAAGTGTAAAATTGACATTTTAAATTAGATGAAGAATTTCAAATGAGGAAAGTTACAATGTTTGGTCAAGTGTGCTCCGAATCACTCTGTTCAATGTTTCCAATCCGTGACCACATTTACAGAAAATTTAGAAGTTGACTTCATCAAAGAGTCAATTTGGAAGCTTCCGAAAGAAGCATAAAAGTTGGCAGTATCAAAAATTAAATCATTCGGTGATGGCCTGAGTTCGTTACTTCTTAGTTGTGCACTGAACAAGCTGGTTGCGAAAGTTAGTAAATCTGAGTTTACCAGCAGAGGTCAATTTTGTATTTTATTTATGGCCTTTACGCGCCTAATGCTCAGTCCGGGATAGGGGAGGAGAAAGGATTCGGGAAGGTATTGGCCAGGGGTTATGTTGAAGGTGACATCCCGGGATTTGCCTGGTGTTACTGAGGATAAAATCTGGAAAAACCACAGTCAGGATGGTCGGCCGCTCGGATCGAACCCACAGCAAAGGTCGAGTTTTGGACCCGTTATGACCTGGTGTCCCGATTTTGACCCGGTAACCCCGCGTGCAAAGCAGAGTTTTTAATTGTTTCCTTATACACTGTTGCGTTTGAAGTCCTAGCTGGTACTGCGGTGCTTGGACCAGGTCACCTATGACCGGGCCAGGCTGGATAACCAAAACTGACCCAGTTTCAGCTCTGTTTACCATGTCATACTGTGAGTGAAATGTGTAGAAGTACTGTTCAAAAAGTAATTTGGGAACACTAAGAGCCAGTGCCCCAAAACATTTTAACCTCGAGTTAACTACAACGAATCATAGATAAAGTAATTAGCCTGTAGATAGCGAAACCCCTTCTCTGAATCTCTTTTATTCCGCCTGGTGTCTGTCCAATCGAACTAGGAAAGAAATCATGCTAGTATTCAATGATTCTTCCTGCATTTGAGTTTAAAAACTCAGAAAATCACGGAGTCGAGCTGAGCATACCTCCTTTTATTGCGCCCACAATAGATTATAAGCGTATAGATATGCACATGGTTTACTTATATTTAATTCCTTATTCGGGTAGACTGACACTAGATGGCATGAAAGAGGTCAGAATGGGGGTTCACTATCTATAATATATTTTATCTATGACTCATAATTCGGAATGAAAATGTTTCGTGCAGCTGGTCCGATGTAGCGTCGGATCATAATACCGTAGTAAAAACGATCGTAATTGTAATATTCCAAATTCTATTTTTTTTTTTTCGCATTTCTTGTCAGAAACATTCTTATAGTACCTCATCTATTATAATAAGTTTGTTAGGAACGATTAGTGGATGTTAGGAAGGTCAGGTTCGGTTCATTTCTTTTTATTATTGATGATAGGACGCCGCAATTTTAAATGTTGTCTTATGACCGTCTTTACTCTTGTGATCGGCGTGTGTCGGATGTGCACTAGAAGCGTTTAAAATTCAACATCAGAAAGACAGAATAAGCAGTCACATTTCTTTCACGCTTATGAACGCGAAACTAAGGGAATTTCCAAAGAGACTTGTACAGTCAGAGTCAACGTCAAATTTCTTCTCCGAATAATTCTGCAATGAATTGACCGACTTAAGTACGATAAAGAGAGTGTGATTTTGTGCAACTTAGAGAAAAGCTGACTCAAATCAAATCGGTCTATCCGTTCCACAGTTATTTGAATAAGTAATTTTACGCCCGGGTACGAAATTTGGTACTGACTATACAACAATTGAAAGCAAGTTTATAGCTCAAAATTAGGGTAAAACCGATGACAATGTACTGAAGTGTATATATATATATATATATATAA
>JAGDQP010017645.1:26610-38078 GCA_022664845.1 Lepisma saccharinum | reverse complement strand
TTAGGGAAAATTTTTGTGCAACACAATCGCACGAGACTAGGCTAGGATGGAATGGTACTAGGAAATACTGTAAAGATTAAAAAAATGTAACTCCCGCTGCATTTCTGACATAACGAACGCTGAAAAGGCACGGATCTATCCGTTTGAACCAGAATTAAAACGCTATTCAACTTCCTGGGTCGTTTTTTGATTGATAACCCATCTGCCAAGGTCAAAAGCCCAAAAAGCACTGGAAATAAAATAGCGGAGAGTTTGGTCGCGACAAGAGGTCACACCACAAGTGCTCCATCCATAAGAAAATCGGAGAGTCAGTGTACAAAGAGAGGCAAATATTTCCATTAGAGAATTTAAGCTGAGTAAGAGGTATCTTGTTTCACCACAACGACCACCATTAATATCATTCTTTCTTCTAAGGTACCTCTGTTAAGCTGCTTACTCGCATACACTGCAGCCAACGCCAGACACTTTGAAACTTTGTTCTCTATTGTGGAGAATTGTTTAAAGGGAGACTTCCAACCTGTGACGATGTGATCACAGCTAATGAAGAGGACAACTTTGAACTAACTAACTCTATGGCTTATGGAACTCGCAAGTACATCGCCGTAGTAACAAACGATTGAAGAAAATGAGTGGCGCTAGTGTTTCCAGAGATGATTCGCCAGGATCGCACACTGTAAAGATCTGGGTAAAACTATGAAGAACTTTTATTTCGTTAGAGCCATGTTAGTAATTACTGATTTCATTCCGCCTCGATCATACGTGTGCAATGCTTTTAAAATCAGCAAATATCAATGCCCCAAGCAGGATTTGATCCCAGAACCTCGTGGACGGCGACCGATCGACTTCGTCTTTGTAAGGATGTGATAAATATCGGATTATTAACGTTGCCACACATCTCAAAACTTTTGACCCTCATTTGAAATTATTTAAGGCCTTGAGCGACTTAGGCTTATGATGGGACGAAAGTCGGCCAGGCTCTAAGCTGAAGATATCATCCCCGCCGGTATTGGCCTGGTGATACCTTCGTATCCTTCAACTGGCGTATTATACGAAAACATCTCTGATGAAACCGCCTTCTAGTAGTACAATAATGAAGGGTTTCATGTAAAGTACTGGTTTAGGCTGGTGGAGAACTTTACGGTTTGTGGAAATAATGTTTCAGCCTTTTCCTAACCATTCACTTGGAATATTGAGTAAACTCTCAACTGGGAAGTATTCTATAAGCCAATTAACAAAATAATGCATGGGCATAATTTTGTACTTTCTCACATGTCTAATTTAGTTGGCTTATGACAAATGCCTCTTCTTCACTTATTTCTTTCTACATCCCACTACGGATCGAAGTAGTTAAATATATTGAATAATAAACTCCAAATAAAAACGTTTTATAGATTTTTTTGTTTAAAGCAACAGTAATTCTTAGAGCGACTTGTACCTGTTTCTAGTTTTCTTTTTCACCCAACGCTTATTTAGTACTGTTATACCTATTTTCAATTGACAACACAGTCTAAACGAAATGGCAGTAACGTAAAAAGTATTGTGGTTTTGATTTACCATAATCTAAGCTATTGATATAGTAATTACAGTCTACACTTTTCGTAACTTTATCTACAACATTTTTAATTTATTTGAGAACCTGAACTCTCTTTGTTTCACTACCCTCCTTGCTACTCAAATCATTCTAGAGCCATGCATACAAAGACATTAGCACAAGAATGAGCTCTAGAACGGAAAAAAGTGACTCAAATACTTTGAAAGAATCTTTCACCCTGTTTTAATATTAGATTCCTAATGTAGAGTTGACCCTAACAGAAAATTGTCATTAGGTACATAAAATCCCTTTCCTGCAATATCATCACAATTTAGTGTTTGATATTCTGTGCAATTGTTTCAAGTATTCTACGCTTGTTCATGTACAAGGAAATTAAATCTCCATTTGGCCACCTTACACTATCAAAGAAGTGTATTTACTCTAATATGTTAAAGAAAGAACTTATCAATTGCCTATAGTGAGTATTACTTTACTATAGTTTGTCCATGTGTGTTTTGCTCTGGAAAAAAAAATTCTGTCTCCCTAAAACCTGCGAGAGAAAGAACAAGCATGAAAGGAACGCTACATCAACTCCGCTCGGCAGTATCAGCTGACTGTTATAGCCTGCACAAGAATTCTAGTTGTTGCCAATTTTTGCACGAAAAAGAACATTATTGATTCAAAGACTGAATACTATTTTAAAATTATGCTTGAGTTATCTTGCGAGAAACTTAACAACAATGCTTCAGGGACAGCCATACTTGCATTTTCAATGCTTCAAGAACACTGGATTTTATTTGCTGTTTCCCAAACTCACAATCAATAACCAGAAAAAGAGTCCCTCTAATTGGTTGCTCTGTTATGGTTCTTTTTCGTTCAAGGTCAAACGTCATAACGGCTTGGACAAACTATAGTAAAAGCTTATCTTCCAGAGCCAAGAATGTACTTTCTATTATTATTATTATTAATAATATGCTGCCATATTATCTAATTGCTATCATAATTTTAGCACACTGTTACCACCTGTTCTTGACTCGTGATACATGCACAGATGTGTACGAGACTTTATAAATAAAGTTTAATGCATCAGATATATCAAATTCATGGCAAATGTCAGAAAGATGACATTTTCGTTAAGTCCAAAGGAGCAATACTGAATCGAAATTCAATTCATATTTCACTTGTTCTGACTATCATGCATACTGATTCGATATTGCTGCATTAGATAACGTACGCAAAATATGACTTGGCCTCAACTTAGCGCTGGTTAAAAGCTTAGCCATCGATTGTAAAACTGGGGGTTAGAAAATTTCCTCACTGACCATTTGCTTGAATTTGAGTGTAGTACAAAATTTTCTGTTAGCAAAATATTTGTTCAAACTGACATAATACTACATCATTCGAATACACAAACAATTTTAAACTAATTTCTGGTAAAAAAATATATATTACCGTAAAGTTTTAATACGAATACTAAATAATATGGCATGATCATACTGCACTTTAAATAACACCGGCGATGAATTGTTTTGTATTCTTCAGTGCTCATACATGAATCGTACAATTCAATAATCAACATGGCAGAGGAATACAATAACTATGGACGGAGAAATAAAGTGTTGTTTTCAACATTACAAACCTGGAAATACTACAAAACTTATAGCGAGATTCCTTACATAACGAATGACAGAAATTAGATCCACAAATTTCACGACTGTTTACTTGATAAAACAGATGAACAATCATAACAAGAAAATATGCTTCAACAATATTCTCTGGTTGAAAAACAAAATTGATTACAATAATTAAAAGTAAAATTCAGGTCACATAAAACAAAAATATATAGCAACACCTTAATCAAGTCATCTTTCATCGTAAACTAAATTACCACAATTATTTTTTTAGTGATAAAGAAAAACAAAGTATGATTAAATAAAAATATTAATTTACAACAAAGAATGTGATTTTCACAGGATGAATTTGTTACACTAGAAAACTTCTTACAAAGAAATCATGAGTGCAGTAACTTCATCTCTACTAAATCACGTTATACTTTGGTTATTCTCATGGAGTTATAGTTTTCTGTAATTAACAATGAATATTATGTTCCACGGTTATATTTACAAGAGCATCGCAAGGAAACTGGATCATACAGAAAGATATGCACGGTCTACAAACAATGAGGAAACAACAAAATCGTAATACAATTTTTTTTTAACAAATATTATTTACAGGCAGATATCAAGCAATGAAGCTTAATATTCTAAGTTGCTTTGAAATATCACACCCTATGTACACAAACTATTTTAAATGCCCTGATTAAATGAGAACTGGACTTCATATTATAAATGTAAGGTACAGTTCAGCCTTGGATAGACTGAATTTATATCCCAAAACTACATAAAAATACAAATTGGACTTCTAGAATAAGTCTTCGGCAAGATCAACACCAAAAGCATTATTATTTCTGATATATTTTAAATTTACTTTCTTTCTTTAAAAGTTATAAAGTTACAATGCACACCGTTCACATTTTTGATTGCATATTAAAAAACATGTTACAAGAGTTGGAAGTTCACTGAACATTTTATTTAATGAATTTACTATCTCCAAGTAATACATTCTGATCAATACAAGACATGTAGCGCACAGATAAACCACTGGGGAATTACATGAACTAATTACAGAAAATCAATAAAACTAAAACGTTTTTACGCGAGTGTCCAGGTGATACTGACATACGTCCAGTCAACCCCACAAATGATCAATAAAAGAAACTGTACTACAGGAACGAAAGTAACTGACAACATACACAATGTGTGTCAGGAAAGTAGGGTGATTTTTTATTTGCTATGACAAATACTGTCGTAACAAAGCGTAGAGCCGTAAGCCACTAGCTAACGGAAGCACTTGTGATTTCCCAATCATTTGTGTCAAACGTAAAAGCACTGAAACTTGTGCAACGTAGATTTGACTCGACGCTGTTTTGTTCTTACAGCATTGCCATGTGAAAAATAAAAAAACCCTCATTACTTTTCTAACATACCTCATAGTATTAGATATGAAATTCACAGGCAATTAAAATAGCGTCTAGTAATGCAAATAGTAATGACGCAAAGAGGAATAAAATATACACAAAAGATGAGTGCTTAGACATAAAATTATGCTGATAGACCATTTTCTATTTTACAATAAAAATCAGTAGAGATCAACAAGTGTGCGTAGAACTGTCATTACATATTTTCTACCTGAACAAAAACAAATCGTCAAAACATACTGACTATGAACAAGAATTATTTTGTACAACATGACTGAAAATATTAGGATGAAGAAAGAAAAAAACAGCTTCGTAGCACTTTATAGTGAAACAACTAAACTGTCCATACAAAATCATTATTGCATCATCAAAAGTATACATTAGTTCCGAAAATATAGATTGCAACACTTAAAGCCTGATCAGTGGAAAGCCACATTATAAAGGTAGAGCAACTACGATTACTTCATATCGCTTTGTTATGAAGTTGACTGGTTTAAAATATTTTCGAATTTCTTTATATGTATTTCAAAACGAATTTAACAAAATTTAAGAAAGAGCAATAACAACAATTGACACTGGCAAGTAGATGCAGTAAACAAAAGCTGTCTTGGAGTTCCGTAATGGGAAAAACATATATATAACCTGCACTGTATGAAATACTCATTTTTTTTAACATTTTAGTGGTACCAGCCACAATTATTATTATTTTAAATATTTTTCCCTGGTAACTGTTTACACAAAACAAATACGAACAACCACACTTCCGTGGTAGATTATTAGCTTTTTTTTTGTACAAATATTAAACATATCTAACAATAAATGCCACAAAAATAACATTTGATGTTAGAATAAATATAATTTGCACTTCAAACACCCTCTATCAATGTCTGTGCTACACAGCAAACCACATTCAGGCATAAACAACACCATCATTTGAAGTACCTTATTTTTATTCAATGGACTAAGCGCTTTTCATTGACACTGAGGTCCATTTCCTTTGTTTGAAGTTTATCACAACAACAGTTATATTATCTAACGAACCTCTGTAATATGCTTGAAGCGTGATCGATTTGGCACCAAAGTGAGGTTCGTCCAATCTCTCTTTTATATATGCTACGGCTTCTTCATTTGTAAATGTGTCCCACAAACCATCTGATGCTAGCACCAGAAACAAAGGCTTGTGATCGTTCAAATCAAATGTAAGAATATCTGGATCTGCGATGACCAACTTTTTATCTTTCAATGGATAATCGCCTAAGGCTCTTGAAGTAGCTAATATTCCTGCTACTCGCCAGACACCATTGAAAGTGATAAAGCCTCCAGCTTCCTTGATCCGTTTTCTTTCCTTCAACTGAAAATAATAAAAGAAACTTGTCAAAACTGAAAATATATAGATTACTTTAAATAAAGACTACGCTTTTCTTAAACAGTATTACCGTGTTAGTCTTATTCATAAAAAATCACACAAACACGAAAAGAATGTGAACGATAATTTGTATTCAATTTGATTATTTTCATAATTCAGTATACTAGACGAGAAACAAAATTCACTTAAATTTTTTAATTCTTTTTTCCAACACTTTATGAAAGGCCACCATATATATGAATTTAGGATAGGTTCTGTTACCTCACTGCACTACAAGCAATTAGAAAACGCCCTGCCTATTTATACTAGAGTTAACTCATGTCCAACAGATTAAGTACGTATAGCAAAGCGGTAAGGAACCAAATAAATCAGTATTTATTTCAATGTTATCTCTAAAACTTCATTAAAACTTTATTCTGAGTATTAATTTAACACCTCCGTTCATCACATCGTTAACTACCATGGGAAAAGGAAGTGAGAAGGAATCAGCCCTGATCTGGAATCAAGTACCCCTAACATCTGCCTGATATGACTGAAGGAAAAAAAAATAAAATGCTTAGTCTTTTTTTTTAAATTATTATTGCGCATTTAAAATATGGTCTATGTATTATGAAAGCTGATAACCAGTCAATGGAAATAAAAATAATTTCTAACTCCTAGTTAAATTTTCGGAAAATGTTACCTGTATACAACAAGGTATACTATGCAAGATCAAATGTTATTTGCATCCAATTTACAATATAATTCTTTCTTTTCTTTAACAAAATGTTCCATGGGTGAAGTCATCAATTGTGGCTTGTGAGTCGACTACTCGAAAGTTCAAATGTTGCTTACACTGACATGATACCTAAAGGCCATGTCCGCCACCTTCCCCATTCCTTTCCCCTAAAGAATACTTGCCAATCTCTCAAGAAAGAACTGTGATGAATTTAGGACATTGATTCTTGTGCAGCCCAAACTTATAAATAAACATATGTTTTTAAATAATTTCCTCCTACGTTTTACCCATATCAATAAGTAAGTTTACAGTAAAACCATTTTCATGTGATTCGTTCACTCAGATTCATAGAAAACGTCCGATGAGTACACTTTCTCTAAGCTGCACAATATGGCGATCCCGAACCAATATTTTATTTACATATAAAACTGAACGTTCCATAGGTAGTGTGCCTAGCACGTATATTAGTTCATGCTTTTCAACTCTCCTTGAACTTTCGTACACTAATCTATTTTAACGTTTCGTTTCAGTATTTAAACTTCCTTCGAGGTATGAACACAAAGTAAATAGAATAAAAATTAAAAAATGAAACGTGCGTTAACTACATATATACAGCATGTCTAAAAACAACTGAACGGGTAAGATTGCCAAGTTTCAAGTATATATAACGGTAATTCAAGAATGTGAGAAATATAAACTTGTAAACTGTTATAATGAACAATATGGATACATACGTAGTAGTTGATAGAAAATATGGTACGTATTTAGGGAACATAATCCTCTTATTTGTAAAATGATGTATTGTGTACTCCAATATGGTGAATAAATATGTGATTTTTTTTTAGGACGGGGTGGAGTGATAAGACTATTTATGCGTAAAAGGGTTGATTCTAATTTTGGTTAATAAGGTTTCTAAGGAAGGAAACCAACCTGTATTAAGAATCCCGTCTTAAGGGACAGATTTCTAATTGTTATGTAACACGTTTCTTGGACGGATATATCAAAATGTGGCTCAGAGTTGTATAAAATACAGTACGATGCGATGTTATGTTTAGTTCATTAAGTGTTCTGACAAACCTATCAATAAAAAAAAAAAAAAAAAAAAAAAAAAAAAAAAAAAAAAAAAAAAACCTAAGCACCCGTATAAAGGAAACCTACGTCTGGCCAAACACACACAATAGTTCTAAACAGTCTTTCACACCCGAAGTTAATATCTGGAGAAATTTCTTTCTTCGCGCCTACAAACTGTGTTGCAATACCAAAGACCTTAATAAAGCAACAAAACCCATCATCCTTACAGGTATAAGCAATGGTTACAGCAAGAAAACATCACAACTTTGGCACAACTCAGTGGAAAAGTGCATCAACAAGACAAAATTTCTTCAAAACAATGTCATTCGTTATGTATTCCAAAAATGACAAGTTTACAACCACATCACACCAGCCTTATAACTCCTTAAAAAACGGTATAACGATGAAACCTACATTGGATCGACAAAGAAAAATCTGAAGACCAGGATTAAAGAGCACACCAGGGATGCATAAACGGTCAACTTTATTTTAGGTATGTCCAAACATTAAAATGAAACTGAACATAGCATCGCATCATCCAATATTTTATTATACAAGATATTGTATTGATAGATCCGTCAAAGAAACATACTACGTAACTAGAAATCTGTCCCTTAATACAGGTCTCTTAATCGAGCAACGAAGTTAACTTTATTGGTTGAATACAAACCAAATTAACAGTAGCATATTTCTATCTACTACTACGTACTTGGACTAAATTGTCCATTCGAACAGTTTACCGTTGAATATTTTTTACTTGGTAATTTTGCCAATTGCATTTGTTTTTTTTGAAAATTGTGTAAATATTGTTAGAATAGATCAATTCAGTACTGCAATCAAACTGCACTGTTAAACCAAGATTATAGACAGCGGAACTAACAATCAATACTGCACATACTACGGATCCCACGAAGAAATAAATAAATAAAAAGTAAACGTTTACCTGTTGTGGTTTATGATCGAAAGACAATGGTATCGCATTACCCTTGCTATCACACATAACGCCACGAGAATCACCGACGTTTGCTACAACCAATCGAGACCCTTCCAGTAGGGCAATTAAAGCAGTTGAGCCTGAAAAGAAAGTAAATGAGTTCCAATTATGCAAACTAGATTTTACTCCCTTCATTAACTTTAAAAGTAATTAATATTACTGTCGAAATACATAATTTGACTATAAAAGAAAGTGCAGTTCATATCCAAACATTAGACACTATAACCATACAAAGTATAGAAATGGATATCAATTTGTTGAACATTTCTGTTTCCATGCAACAACTAACCTGATCAGAAATTTCTCTCTGCAACAAAACGTTTCACAAACCTTTCTTACAATATCTCTCTACAGTAATTTTACAATCTTTCCCAATTTTTCAATGTTGCTTCAAGCACACAATAGGCTCCACATTGGTCTGCTACCACTGGCTTCCAGTCTTAGTAATTTAACATAGCAAGCTTAACTAATGAATTGTATCCATTCATCATCTTTGTTACATCCAAATGTATGTGTGTAAAAGCAAGAGAGAACAAAACCTCTTGTTTTTTTGTTTTTTTTTTAAAAAAAAACTCTTTGTGTATGTGCGCGCGCTCATTTACGTGTGGTCAACCTCACTAAAACCTAACACACATATTGGAAAGCATCGGATGATGATTGATTACAGGATTCAGTGATCAATAATAATAATAATAATAAATAAAAAAAATGCAGGTATCAGAAAGTTTATAATGTTATTTAAGCATAACAACGAGCACTCTAAAAAAACTTACATTTACAAATCAAACAAAGAGCTACGGCCTAAGCCCTCTGTGGAAAATGTCCCTCGATGAACACTTTCCTTAAGACGAAAGGGAAACGCAGCGGCCATGGCTTTTGTCTACCGGCATTCGTCTTGTGAAATTGGAGGAAACATTGAAAATCTCAACCAGTACGTCAGGGAGCAGACATTAAGAATGAATCTACTGTTCAAAAGCAACAGAAACTAAGAAAATTAAAACTTATAGTTGAAGACGACAGAGGAAGAAAAAAAAACCCTTGCACTGTGTAAACATCTTCGTTTATGAATTTAAATTGTGTTTTCATTGGAGTGATACGAATATGACTGATATTTATTTATGCTTACTTTTATGATGTTTAAAAACTTAGGATTAGAAAAAGTAAGTGTAAAGAAGTGATTTCGGCACAAGCTAATAACATATTTCCACCAGATTTTTGCCTACCAATATAACAATTCATTATTCGATGAAAAAGAGCTTTCAATGAAGACCAGAACCAGGTTACTCACTGAATTTACAGAACGTTCGTACTGCGCTAACCCTGAATATTTGGGCAAAACACCGTATACTAGTCGAGAAACGCAATCTGCTTGATCTGATTCAACCAGCTAAGCTGTTACAACACGAACAACCTTATGCATATATGTTTTACAAACTTGGGATATATTCCACCTTCAAAATTATTCCGAAACATTTTCCGAAGTCATAGTGAACCTCATTTTTAACTAAAAGCAACGAAACGTGACGCACACAACTCAGCATATCTGTAGAACAGGTATCCATTTATCCTGTTCTCAGTTGAAAATGATGTCTGTTGGAATTCGAAACGTCCTGGAAATAATCTCGTAAGGAGAAATTTTGGATGCAGGGTTTAATTTTGTGCACCTAACAATCTTTTCACATAAGTTTTCCATTAATAGATTATGCTACACAATCCGGTTTACATAATAACTTAATAATGGAACCTTTACAACGCCATACAGATACAGGCCGTCACATATACCTTTGATATTGCTATGGAAGAAGTAATGGGAACAGCTAACGACCAAGGCCTATATTTTAGGTACCATCCCAGCATTCGCCTGGTGGGACTACATGCACTGGAAAATCTCAGACAAGATGGCTGTCGTAGGCGGGACTTAAACCTGCACCAACTATCTTGAGTGTAGTTCTCACTTCTAACTGTGAAATTTTAAATGTTGGTTTATTCCAAAAATACAATAAGAACCTAAATATCTTTCAAACGGAAAAATGTTGCAAAATAAACAAGGAAATTTCACCCAGAAAAATCTAGAAACGTTGCTTCATTGCCAGTTGTAAAACATGATAAAGCACCGAACAATAATGAGGCACTTCTACAACCAACCTTGAAACGTCAAATTATACCAGTAGTTCCTAACATAAGGACATGAAAAGGATGCAAAGGAAACGAAAGTATACGAAATAAAGAATAAAATTAAGAAACGGGAAATAAACCAGAACACGTAGATTTTATTCGATTACTAACGACCACCTAACACTGGCCAACTTGATCAATTCGTACAATAAAGGGACAGAATCATGACAATCGACGTAATGGCGAGAATAATGATTATTTAATAGTTTCAAAACAAGGAAAGCACGTCAATGCTGCCAACTGCACAAATGGAAATAAGTATTTAATCTATTCGTTTTTTGTTTTTTTTTTAAAGTTAGAAGTATCAATAGTATCTTCTTTTAAATTTTTGTTAATTCAAACAAATCTTTTTCCGAATCAAATTAAAAATATTTGTAATCGAGAAACAGGAAGCAGAAAATGTTTTTAAAAGTTCTCAATGTGAGTCTTGTTTTTTAAATTTAATTTACAACCATGGGCTACGGCAGAGCTTTCTACAGTAGAAGGCCAGAGGATACTATGTGACAACGCAGCATCATGGGAAGCCTGTCGGCTGATATAGTCCGTCGTCTGCTGTGTTAACTATGACTGGGAACT
>JAGDQP010017645.1:0-26210 GCA_022664845.1 Lepisma saccharinum | reverse complement strand
TTAGAATACTTAAATTCGAGGCGCATTCCAACAATCCGGAGACATCCGAACTACTTTGAAAAATTGGAATGATGATGATTTCTTTACAAGGTCCAGACTTACAAAAGAGACCGTGAAAGAAATAGTTCCTCAAATTGATGAGATCTTGGAAACACCTACTAACAGTCACAGTTTTCATGCTATTTATTATTTTCTGTCATAATTACTACGTATGTTTTATCGTGGGAGCTGCTCCATTGTAATCGCTTGACGGTCCTTGCACTCCTTTTCAAATCTGACGTAATCTAAGCTTAATTAACGTAGCATACTGAATCTGACGATAGAAAATAGAAATAAATATGAAAAAGTTGAGTATAGGAACTGTAAAGTTATAACAATCGAACAGTCTCACTGGATTTCCATTTATTTTGTAACATTCGGACTACGATACCTCGTTTTATTAACTGGAACAACGCGAGTACGAGAAGGTTCAAGAGTTCTGGTCCACCTACGCAAACTGTTACCTTATTACCTTATTTACACAACATTGAAATCTTTTATCAGCTACGGAGGTAAAAAGAACATTTCATCTCGACGGGCCGTCTAGAAATGGGGATCAGCTCAAATTTGGAATACACAGTAAGAACGTCCACAGTTAACCCTTTCTGGTGGAGTTTACGAGACGTTCTTCAAAAGGCACTTTTATAGAAAAGTTCCTTCTAGACTATACAATTAAGTGTTAATTTCTCGGCTCATAATAGTTTAATATTTCTTACATAAAGGACATGCAAATGTAATTCACTCCCTTGCACAAGGCATATCAAGTTATTTGTTACTCCTATGAATGCGCCTCTGAACTGCTTCAAGTTTGTTACGATAATGTGACTGTGCGAAAGTAAAATACCACGATAAATAAAATACTAGTGCAGTTTTGGATGCGAAAGTTTACGAGATCATACCTACCTTACGCAATGCCCACTCAGCGAAGTGAAAAACAATTCGTTTGAGTGTTCCTCTAGTAACGCTAAACCAAAGTCAATATCACGCGACGGTAGCACTACGCGTAGAGGAGGCCAGAACCTTAGATCCCATTTTGTAATTCCTCTACATTATCGAATTGCCTTTCCGTGAGGAAATGCGCCACAATAGGAAAACCTGATACTCCGAGAACGCATGCTGCAGAGAATACGCAGGGTACACTAAGTCAATTACAACTATGACTACATAGCTTGGTACGTTGACTACTTGGAGTCGTGTTCTTTTGAAGAACAGCACTTTGGCACAAAATAATATGAAGCCGCAGTAGTTGTTCGTCAATGATCCGACCATCAGACTAATTCCTAATGTATTGGACCATTCTCATTCCAACAAATGGAAAGTAATTTATTTTCTCAAACAACCCTTGCCGGACCACTGCAGCCTAGCCTTGTAGAACCAATTTGCTCGAAGGTGTTGGGGTATCACAGAAACGCCTACCTTTCACCCCTAGTAAGGATTCACAGCAAAAATCACCCGTCACGGAAATTATCCAACAATTATCGATACATACTTAGAAGCCTGTTTCGTTGTCAGGTCATGTAGGGCCATTCCGGAAATGAAACGCGGGTTATGAAGGTGTTAAATTACGCTGGACTGTGAAATTTCAATCTCTGCTTACAACACCCGATAACTTATCAACAATGGGGTTGTGCTCAACATCGTATAGCAAGATCTCCCTATTAATTGTCGATGGGCGAACTGCCTCGGTCTTTCCTCCACGACAGATTAAAAATACGTGAACCATTTCTCTGTCATGCGGAAGTTTACTGTTCCGTCTCCATCTGTGCCACAAATTTTCCTTCATGCCGCAGCAGAACCGATTCCTCCGTTGTAATGCCCTGTCACGTTTTATATGAGGCACACAATGCTTTTCTTCCTGTGTTACATTGCTCAGAAAACGCATCTAGCCTCCAACCTAATCTTGAAAAACTTACAAATCAATTTGATATAAACGTAACTAATTCATAAGATAACGTTTGAACTCCTAAGTCTTGGATCCCGTCTCTTAGCAGCTGTTGTACACGTGAATCTTTGATTCATTCTATAATACAGCTGAAGACGAGGAACTATCTCGAAATATCTAATGACTTTAAGCAACGCAAGTACAATTCCTTTTCTCTCTATTCACCTTTTACATATATATAATGATAGCAAATCCAATATTTTAAAAAAAAATAACACGGAACAACTACCAGCACAGCCTATAGTTTTGTTGTTGCTCCCACCCCTCTCCATTGTATTCCTATTAAACGATGATTTTCATATATGTGCTTATCGATACTTCCCTGCTGGTGCCACACAGGCATTGAAAAGTATATTCTACATTTCCAGTTATTCTGCACGTTCGGAAGAAATAACATAGTTGCAATGATTTATGAACAAACCCAAGTACACATACATGCATGCAGTCGAGTGCAGGCACGGAGTTCGCAGAGTTGACCGAGAGGGGGTACCATGTAATAAAGGATAGGAACATACGCCTTATACTAACCAGTGCACAATGGAACATGAAATGTTTGTATTCTGACCTCAATCCGTAAGTTCCACAAGCTGAAACACAAGTGTTATAAACAATGGTCAAAAGCGTTGTACTAACCTGCAACATCTAAGCTTTTCTTAGCTGCCTCTACAAGTAACCTATCTGCTGCAAGGACTTCATCAGTCAGCAACCGACCGTAATTAATTCGTCCACTAGGCTCGAAATAATTTACACGTGGTAGAACTGTTTCTGTTTTATTTCGAGTTGGACGAACCTCCCGAGTAATTGGCCGAGGAAGCTCATCTAATCGACTCAGCAGCTCGGGATCCGTTAAATTCGTATGCTTTATGAAATCGTCAGTCTTCGAGCTCCTTCTGCCTTTGGAATCCTCTTTCTTCCCTTCCTCCTTCTTTGGCTCTTTCTTCTCTTCCTTCTTCGGGTCTTTCTTATCTTCTTGGGCTTCTCGTTTCTTCTCCTCTTCCTTGTTGCCTTTGCCCTCTGCTGGATTCGTCGACAAGTTGGAGGACGAAATGTCTTTCGTGGAAACTTTTTTCAGCTCTGCCACTTTATCCCGCACGTTTTTCATTAGTTTCTCTTTTGCATAGTCTGCAGCAAACTGGAAAACAGAAAAATATGATATTATAACTTGAGACATATAAATTAATTACGATAATACTATAAATATATTGAGAAAACATTCTGAGGGAGAAAACAGAAACAAACTGCGCATAGAATATCGAAAGTACAATATGAAAGCAAAGTCATTTTTCAGCATCATGAGATCACAAAGAGCAAATTAAATATCGATGTACTTTGACTGTTTACAAAATCAACCACTAGCGAAGTTATCTGGAGTCGCCGTAGCTCAGGTTTAAACCGCGGCAAGAATGCTGCAGACTTTTCTTGCGTACTCCCATGCCTGGGCTGAACAAGGATTGTACTTTGGTCACTAAACTACTAAAGTATTTAATCTAGATACTTTTAGCATTTGTTTAGCCAAAGGATCAAATGTATGAAAGAATATATAAGTGTTGACTCATACTTGCACTAACACTGCGTGCTCTTCCACTTGCTGTCGTGGGCTCCAATGGAGAGAAGATCCGAAGGATTTCTTCATGTTTCTTTTAGATATTGCGCTTTGCTAATTTGAATTTACTTTAAGGTCTTTTGGCATCTTTGGCTTAAACCTGTGCTTTGCTGATAACTTGAAAGAATTCCTGAGGCAGGGGGGATAAAAAAAATTATTTATTGAATTCTTCCAACTCAAATACAGCAACTTCACCTACCCATCACTTGTATACCAGGATGTGATGCCTTAATATGCTCGAAAATCAGCTTCTGAAAGGAAAGATACAGTGTTATGAGTCACTCACATTCTGTTAGACCCTCAGACTTCAACTATATGGCAACAGGATGGAGAGAGAGGATATTGAAGGCTGCAAATAAGTGCATTTTTCTGCTACACATACTGAATGTCAATTTTAAAATTTTAAGTGTTTTCCAGGTCTATTTTTCTACTAATTTCTTGCAAACAAAAAATATTTATCAATTAAAAGACGCATACACCAAGCACATACTTGGTCCTTATAGAACATGAAAAATATATGTATGTACTAACTAAAATGTACGTTTTCGAGAGATTTCAAACAAAAAAATAAAGTAGAATATTTCCTACCAGAAGGCAGTTGGGAAAATTGTGCAGTAACAAACAAACAGTACAACCTAAATGCATGATTCACATTTTTTTTAATAAAATTTCAACGAAAAATTAGCTCAGATTCAAAGTTAACGAAATATAAGTAACCTTTCTACATATTTAGTTGAAACTAACCACTACTCTTTAATGAAACTAACCGATACTCAAAACAAATAAAATAAAAAAAGTACTTTCAATAAGAGTTTAATTCATGTGCATGCAAAACCGAACTTCGAAGCACATTTTAATTCACATGGTAACATTTTATTTCATATTCTTCTTGATGGGGAATGGCAAGTTACTTTATTGACGAAAATTCATCTATATCCTGTATTATTAATTTATAATATTTTTTTCTTGCAAACAAACAAAGTATGTTTATTTAATCAATTACCCGACGAAGATAAAGTTGCCGAAACACAATAAATAAAATTAATTAAAATTCAACTGAATTTAACCTCAACTATTATGACTCACCTAAAAGTGAGTTTTTAATGTCGCCCTGTTAAGTAGTTGCTTCAATATGAATTGGCTAGGTCCTTTGGAACGGCTCTCGCTCCATCTTCAGACCGTCGTAGAGATGAAATTTAAGTATGTCTGTATTTTTTTGAGAGATTATGTTGTATGTATATGTAAGTACGTGGAAAGATATGTATTATTTTTTAACCGAAACACTTGAGTCCAACTGTGAAACCCACTGTTTTTAAATTACTCCGCAGTCACTGTTGCTTAACACTAAAGTATTCTTTTTTAAAAAGGTGAACGGCTGCGGCCATATTGGAATAACTGGAGTCGAATATCTGCCATGTGTAGGTAAAATGTATGTAGGCCATATTTACAACAAATTCCTGTTCGAGTATACGAATTATGAAAGCTAAACTTGATCAAAATATTGTATGTACAGACGTGTTAAAATTCGAAATGGGTTAATCTCGAATAAATAAGTGGGAACCTAAGAAAAGTGTGTCTCAGTAAATTTGCTGGTAGTAGTACTCACATTATTTAACGTAAAATCTAATCTCACAAAGAACTACACATACACTTAAATTACATCTTAACGACGGCCTGAGGACTGAGCAAGTGCCGTTCCGAACCTATCCAATTCATATTGAAGCAACTACTTAAGAGGGCGACATTAAAGACTAAGTTGAGTCATAATAGTTGTAATTGGGTTCTCGGTGCGTTTAAAATGTCTTTATTTGAATTCAAATACATATATATACTTGACAAAATATATACTGAAGTTAAAGTTAACTTCAAAACTTAGTTTAACATCAGACCCAAAGTACATAAGCACATTAACCCAATTACAAAATAAAACAAGACATGCGTGGTTAAAGTAGAGGATACGAGAAAGTTAAAATGAGGAGAGAAATAGAGCATACATCAGAAAGAAGTATAAAACAAGAGGTCTGAGAGTCCCTGAGAGCTTTTTACAAAACTCATTCTGTGGTCTTAAATTTACAAATTCAATGAAATTTATTTTGCCTGTTTACAGATGAAATTAATAAAGTGAAAATATAAGTTAAAAATAATAACTTAAAAAAATCCCGGTTTCTGCTCGAATTCCAGGTTTTCCAGGTCAGTAGACATCCTGATACAATACATGAGGTAGAAATACTACAGATATAAAAATAAAGTTGTTTCTAATATTCGTTCACTGAACTTTCAGACTTTAACGCTTAAGAAGATTTTTGTAGTCATACAGAAACAGCCATGAAGTCTGAGACACACAGCCAATTATGAAAATCACCTGGATTTATTTTATTTACTTTTTTTAGTTCTGTAAGGAGATCACGGTGAACTCACTAAAATAGAAAAGCTGTTACGATCAATGTGAAAATACTCCGACAATTTCATGCTCTCCTTGCAATATAGCTATAATTGCCTAGGCCTGTACGTAAGGAACAATTTTCAAGCAGTCAGTCAATTTTATACAAAGCACAACGATTTTGATAAATATAAAAATGGTGAGGCGTCATGAATCTGTATAATTAGTATCAGATGATTCAAACATTGATCACATTTTCACAACATTTGAAGTTCAATAATTTTTCAAGCACTTGAAGCAACAAAGCACTTTTTCTTTCTTTAAAAAACCTGTAGAGCGCTACATCCATTCCACGCCAAACCATCACAGCTCCCAACCCGACCATCTCAGATTTGCACGAAAATTCGTAGGATGGTAGATTACATATAGTAATGTACGTATGTATAAAATATTACCCTCAGTGACTGACACACGGTATTAATATAGCAGGGTTGCCAACATGCTGAATGAACGTTAAAAATATGCGTACACGGTCAACAACAAAAAATCATAACTTGGCTTCTAATTGTGTTGAAACATTTGTCTTGGGCTTGTTTTGAAGATAAGGAAACCCAGTTTTGATTAAAATAATAATAATAATAATATTACAGAAAATTATTGCGTTTTTCATTTAAAGATCACATAATATAAACCTTGACAACACTGGTCAAATGTAGCAGTTTTTTCAATCATCAATGGTTGCACGTTCCTTAGTTGTTTCCTACTGCTGCTGTGTCCTTTCATATTAAATGGGTTGGAGCACTATGCCTTAATATATTTCGTATGGATTAACTCACATATAATTCTCAAATTATTCTGCTCACCAGGGTTGCCATTTTTTTCCCCAATAATATCGAGACAGGTTCTGTATTGGGGATCTGGAGGTAAAGGTACTTCCAAGTAGTTGTTGTTTTTTTTTTAACAATTTATAAGCTTTATTTTTTTAAGGCCGCCCTAAACTTCTTTTGAAGTCAAAAATTACTACTGATTTAGCTAAAATAAACTGCACTTTTCTCATTATTAATCAAGACTTTTTTTTTAGTTTATGTTTTACTCGCGTTTATAAAATTCACCTGCACACCTTATTGTTATAAGGTGGTTCTGGGAGTGACCTTGACAAAATTTTACTAAAGGGATAAAAATTGGCGTTTTACCTCCTACACTTCTTCAGGAGACGTAAAATTTATTTTAAATTCAACCTGCAATTTTTAACCAGTAACTTACCCGAAAGGTCTTTCCATACCAATCACTGAAAATAATCGTAATTTTTCAAAGTAACAAAAACTGACCGACAGGCAGAGGCAAGTAACAAATGTTTTCCGACAATTCAACTCATGGGTACCAGTTGTGGTGAATCTTCTATGCTACAAAGTGAAAAACATGCGTAGCTTGGGGGCCGCGGTGACTCAATTCGCAGAGAACTCACCTCTGGCGCTAGAGGTTGTTCGGATCGATCCCAGATCATGCCATGTGCGCTTTGTGGTGGACAAACACCGTGTGCGTGGGTTTTTTCGGGGTTCTCCCGTTTCCTCCCACTTTCTTCATTCCACTAATTCACCTCACAATCATCCATCCGGTCTGAGTCAAAGCTCCCTATAGGCCTTAAAAATTAAATTCAAATATGCGTAGCTTACAAAGAGGGTTGGCTGGTTTGAACCAGGTGTTCTTTTTTTTTTTAATGGTTTAAACCAAAAAATAAAAGCAAAAATGCCACAAATAGAGTGAACTTCATGGTGGCGATTCTACATATTAATCCATCTGCGTATTACATATTTATATTTTATATACAATTACATATTTTATATAATTTTCGCCTTGCGATCAAGGAGTCCCGGGTTCGATTCTCGATGGGGCCTCTGTTTGCATGAATGCCTGTTTTGTCATAGAGAAGCCAAAGTTAACTTTGCTTAAATATATTGATAGAAGTTGGCAAAATTCATCGACTGCTTCCAGTGACGTACATTATTACTACTTTGCAATTGTAGTCAAAACAAAAATTATAAATATTCTTCTGTTCTAATAATATTTAGTATTGATAAAATACACAAAATTCCGTACAAGATTTTTCTCATAAAAACCCCAGGAAACGAATTTATTGTAATCAAAAGTATTTTATGTATATATATGTATGGATGGTTCAGAGCCAGAGTGAACAAGTCGTAGGCCTACCATCTTTATTCATTTCTTCTATTGATATGCACATTAAGTCACTGAGTGAACTAGATTGGACTAAATTAGATCTGTACTCTGTAGTCTTTTGAAATTGTCAATTTATTTTAATAATGTGTATAACTCCCTGAGAAGTAGGTGTTCGTGATGAAAACTGGCTTGATGTTGCCCACGACAGAATCCATTGGCGTACGTCTGTTACTGCGGCGATGAACTTGCGACTTTTCCCAAGACACAGAGTTAGTTAGTTAGTATAACTCTGTACAGTGATTTTTTCACGTGTGCAATTGTGATCTTTTTGTTTTGAAGTGACTGTTAATTTACAAGTATGCAAGTTCAGTACAACGTATTTCTATCAGGTGTCCTCCGTGGATGAGTCGGTACTCATTGCATTTGTAATCAAGGGGTCCCGGGTTCGAGTCCAGGTGGAGGACAATTTCTCTCAGGTGCAAGCCGAGTAGTGGTTCAGATTCCACTTGATGCTGTAGCTGTAGGTCCCATTCTTCATAAACCCGCTTCTTCCTAAGGACATAAAGGAGAAACAAACTTATTTCTATCCGCATGTATTATAAATAAATAAAGGAAAGTATTTAAACCAGGTTAACATGTTTTTTTCCAACCCTGCTCTAAAATTAGAAAACAAAATTAAATTTGTATGGCTCACAGAAATAGTAATTGTAGTTTTATCAAATAAAAAAAATATGATCTATGTTTCAATTCAGAGATAAAATCGGAACAATCTGCGTCCCAACGATTATGGAATCGGGAGGGTCCGCCAACCCTGGAACTCACAAAAGTATACGTACACAGAAATTGCATAAGCTCCTTGTACTACTGGCTTAGCACACAATACCTACAGCCAGCAAGTGAGAGACTTTCAGACATGTCTGAACTTGCTAATATGCACGTTTACTGCAAGAAGAGTTTGAGTGCATACTGAATATTCTTTTTTACTCCTGTTTCTAGTCATTCCAAAATGAAAGTTGCACCAAATATAGACTGCATTTAACTAAATAAAATACTTTATTCCTAAAAATTAAAAAAAAAAAATACGCCTTTTTAGATATTCAAGGTAGAAGTTTATATCATGTGACCTTGAAATAAAAATTGCAGAATTTTTCTATCATAGTATTTTTTTTAAAAAAAATGAAAACTATGTTTCCTTAACTTCAAAAGAAGATTAAGATGAATGTTCTACCACAATTAGAAACCAAGTTATGATTTTTGTTTTTGACCTTATAGGCTACGCATATTTTTTTACCTGTTTATTGTGTGTCGGCAACCCTGCTGTATTACTACCGTGTGTCATTGAGGGTTAATAAAATGAAATTAATAGTATGGGCGGTAAAAGCAACTGAGGATTATTATTTTACATATATTAGGGCTCGAAAAATCTCGGACGGCATGGCGACTGGAAATACGGGCCCCTAGTTTTTTTTTTTTTTAATGTTAGTATTTATAATTTTTAAATGCCATTAGTTCAGATTTGTATGTGCTTGGATGGATTACAAAATTCAAATAAATTCATTACAAAGTTTCAAATTTACCTTGAACCACAAATATACTTAATTCCGTCGAGTTACAAATGTTGTCCGTTTGCATCCCTTGTATACCCAGACGTCAACCGTACAGTCACAGAACAGTCGTGTGTTTGTAAAATCTTCACTTATATTGCCTTCAATTGCTGTAATCTTCGAGGGATAGCCTGTACACTAATGTAAGCTTGTACTTTTAATACTAGTAACTATAATTGAGGCTAAAACATTTAGGTCTATGCATCAAATTGTATTTGTATTATTGTGACGATTGGTTTCCAGAACTGGCGCCTGGGTCGAACGACAATTATTGGAGTTCTGACTACATGCATGGTTGCCACGCTTTTGTCCAGTTTAAAATCATGGGGCATTTCACTTCTTTCCATACATATGCCAAGACTGTACCTCAACTTGTAAGTGGAAATACCTAACCGAACTTGGTGATCTTCGGTTCTCTTCCAAATGTAGCGATTCTTCCCTATTTTTTAGCACTTTTTCGGAGAACATTAGACTTCGTAAGAAGTTTGAAACACAATTTCTTCTTTGCTAGTTCCCCCAACTCACTTTCTTCTCTTTCTAAAGCAATACTTGCATCACGTACCTTTATTATTATTATTTTAATTATTTCAATAATCTTGTCACACAATTCTTTTATCTTATTCCTGTCTTTACTCTACTTCTTAAGATATTTTACACTTAAAGACATCTCAATTTAAAAAAAATTCCAGTTTTCCAGGATAAGTGGGAAATGTAAACTAAAATCCTACGAATTTTCATGCAAATCAGAGATGGTTGAGTTGAAAAGTCCCTTTTTAAACTTGGCCGACACAAACTTTACTTTCACCCATAAACGCTGTTTCAAATGTTCGATTTTGGGGATATTTTTTAATATTGAAGAACTACACGAAGCTATTTTTTTTACCACATAACCTAGCCATGGGCAAGTACTACAAGAATAAAAATCACATTGTTACTAGTAATCCTTCACCAAAGTTTGAATCAATAAACTTTACAAACTTTTTTTTTAACTTCTTGTTTGAACAAGCCATAATGTTTGAAGGACGCAGCCAACCACAAGAAAGACCAGTTTATAAATTTTGCAAGGTCAGCTCAAATAGGTAAGCAGTTGTAATTCAATTCTAAAGTATCCTAAAACGTCGACTTTAAGCTGTCTTTGCAAGCTATGATTGTCTATATTTGTGTTTGTTTTTTTTCAAATTTAAAAGTTTTACTCAGAAAGGGTGATGGAAAAAACTGGTCAAGTTCCATCAGAAACAGTAGAGGCAATGAAAAAAATGCACATTTCACGTCGTGTAAAAAAAATAACATGTTAACCCTTCACTAATCAAAGAGTGAGAAAGTAAGCAAAAATCAGAATCCACGTTCATTTGGAGAGTACGAATTCCATCAATGATCCAGGTAACTAGTCATATTTTTCCATACAGCACATGTATATTGCAATTACGGTTACGACTATTAAATACGGAAAACAAAGGTCAAGAATTTAAGATAATTTTCTTGGTGCTACAAAGTAAGTCTTTTACAATGAAATTTGAAACCACTAGCTACAGCGGCAAGAAACGAGCTTCTTCGTGCATGCTTTATTGCACAGAAATGTATGTTTAAAAATAATAAGTTAAATATATATATATATATTTCCTTCCTTTTCCAAGAGTTTGTATTTACTTGTAAGCTTATTATTCGTAATTACTCAATTCACATTATATATAATTCACAGACATCTACGGTGTAAGGTCACAATACATGTGAAAGCAAGTGTTCCTCCGCGGAAGGGGTAGGATAATAGGTGGTAAGGGCTTTACTTGAGATACCATCTCAGTATCCGCCTACAGAAATAGAGGAACTTTGAAAAATTGATAAAATTGCCGGTCGCAAGGATCGAAACACATTCTTACAGTTCATTGTATATGCCTGTAAATTCAGATTTAACTTGCTTATGAATCGAAGATATTAACCATTAAATCAATTAACGCTGATGATGTACATCGCGCTTGTTCACAGGAAATGAATATACACTTACAAGCAATATATATATATATATATTTTTTTTCGTACAGCACTGTCGCGTTACAACTTCTCTGGCTAGGACTAGTATCTATGTCGAACTTCAGCAACCGTATTCAGGAATGTTTTCTTGGAGTGATTAGCGCTGTACTAACGAGTGATTAACAGCCTATTTATTAGAATTGTTAGTCACTCAAAAAAAAGTATGAATACGGCTGCAGATGATTATTTGTAGTCTACTTTCACTTTCAAAGACTATGCTTCCATATTACTTCCGTCACCTACCATGCAACAATTCTACAACTTTTCGTTGTCCCGTTTAATTATTTATATAAATCGTCTCAAAATTACAAGTAAAAAATGCTATTAGCACCTAAGTCGAGAAGGTTTTAGTTTAGATAACCCGTTAATAAGTAACGTTACACCACGACTTCTAAATAAGCAACCAACTTGAAAAGGTTAGGTCAGATGAAGTTCCCTTAATTTACACTGACACCTATACAAATTTCCTTTTACTTGCAACTTGTTTTAATATTCCTTACACCTTTGTAAACTGCTCGACGTTTTTTCTCCCCGTGGATGGGACATTACGAAACTTGAACCTATGTTCCTGTTTCTATCCAATGAAATTTGGCAATTTGTGGATAAAGTACTACAGCCCCTATGTCAAACTTATTTTGCATTTTAACGTAAGTATTAAAAGCCGGTTAAGTTATTGCAGAATCACTTTGTCATTCATTAAACCTCAACGAAAACACTATAATGATAGTTTTTTTTTACTTGCAAAACAATAGTAGGAGCCAGAAAATATAGCTTTTAACTCGAGCAAGCGGATTCTTCGACACAGACCATCAGTTTTGTAAACGCTACTTCATTCGTAAACGATTCGCGACCTTTGTTTACAAACATATTAATCTTGCATGAATATACCCATTCCATTGTACAGACACTACACGCATCCAGTGATGCACAAAGGACGCTATTTGCGCTGCTTAGTAAAACATGAAAACGCATTTTATTTAAAGTACACAACTAGCAGTTATTTATCCGGAATGCTTTAGGTCTACTTGTCACACAAAAAGCACATAAAAAATTAGACGTAAAAGTTATTAATGTAAGCTGATGTGTGTTTCAGCAATGAAGCTTAACAAAGCAAATGAACTAAGTCGCTCCGATCCATCATCCTCGCACTTTAAAGCGTGTCATTTGCATCCTTACCATGATTTCAAAACATCTTACGTAACTCGCTACATTTCATATAATTACTTCTTCGCTGCTTTTAACAAGAATATGATCAATTCATTATTCTACTTCTGATTAATGGAACTACAGAAGAAACGAGGCGAGTAGCAATTAATTTATGAAATATCGCAGAGGCACACTTTTTGTAGCCATACACCCCCTAATTTTGTATACAATTCCTAATTTTAATATCCATTACAGGACGTTTCGAAATCCTGTAAATTCATTTTCAATAGAAAAAGTAAACTTCAAACACAATACTAAATTTCGTAATCATACTTAACTACTCTATGGTGTATTGTGTACGGAACTCGCTAAACAATCGCGTCACTTAAATTACATTGCTCAGTTTTAAGACCGGTCAGATTTGAAGCTTCACTGTCTTTAGGATAGCCTGAACCGTCTCTGCGAACATATCTTGCACTGTAATCACCTCAGCGAAAGCTGGGGAAGAATCCTGCCAGTCTCAACACCAGATCATACATAAAGCTAAGTTCATCACATGTCAAAGGGATGTTCTTCCCGGGCTGAAAAAGCAAATGTTGCGGCCCAGGGTTTTTGCCTAGGTACCAAACTTTTATTCACATTGCAAAACTGAAGAAAATCATGGAAAACTCACGCAGCATGACTAATTGAGATCCTCTTTACTGGCGATCCGAGTTCCGAAACCGGTACTAGATCGTTGGTCCGTGTACCCTTGTTTATTTGTACCTTCTCTTAAAATCTGCGAAAATGACGAATTATTCGTAGTTAGCTTTGATTTGTGACTAAAGGTCATGTTAATTCACGCTAGTATGTGACAAATGAAATAAAAATGTCACTTTCGTAACGTTGGTATTGTCAAGATACAAGCGGGCCAGTGTTCCTGAACCGTGCCTCCTAACAACTAAGGCCGGGCTTATAGCTTGCATCATTGCACCCCAATGGGCCTTAGATAAACCCACAAAAATGAAAATACCCTGTCCCAAGACTTACAGAACTGAACATTCCGACGGGAAATTAACAATAGATATCGCCATGATCTAACCTAAACGAAACAAAAGCATTTTTTTTCTTTAGCATTTAAGGGAATAGACATCAACATCAATCTCCTTTTACTATTGCATCAAGCAACGGTTGTGTGTTGCAATGAAACAATAACTTGTTCTTAAAATTAAAAAAAAAATGTTAACTTACCTCTCCCCCATGTCCATCAAATACAGCGTAAACCGCAACCCCTGTATCTTCAATGTTTTCAATCACTACAAAACGATCTTCCATACGAGGTCGTCTTCCTTGAATTGCATACGCAGCAATACCTCCTTCTTTCAGTTCCCAACTAAGCTTTTCTCCGCCACTCACCGACCGATTAACCAAAAACTGTAAACGATTAACTTTAGATGAAGCAGATAGTCCGATTGTATACTGCAGTCGAGCCAACAAAGTACGGCTCCAGACATCTACTGCTTGGAGATAAACCAAAATCACGAATACAATAGCACTGAATATTAAAACCTCTGGTTTTAACAAATAGATGCGTAACAAACGCCATAAGTAGCTTATAGGTGTGGAATTCAACGGAATTCCAACCGCAAACCGCGACATCAACTTCATGTGTGATAAAAATGTCTGATAAAGCACTTCGTCCTCCAACTCGTCCTCCATTTTGCTGAAGCTATGCTGATTAAATTTTCGTCACGCTTTTCGGAACGGATAACGAACAATGTAGAAACGAAAACATCATTCACGAAAAGAACACTAACGGTAGGGGAAAATATCCCTATTCAAGGTAAGATGAAACTTCACGCTCCAGTTATTAAAATATAATCAAGAAAATAGAATTTTTCTGCAAATAACGGGGAAAACAGCATATTGTAACAAAAATACGTAGAATATATACATATATAAAATAAGATTCTTCCGCGCAAATTCGGATTTACGTCGCCAAACACGTTTTTAATCTAGAGTAGTGGTTCTTAAGCAATTCTTTTCCATGGATCCCCCACCCATTTCGAGGTAGCCGAGAGATTAGAGCGCTCGCTTTCAATGCGCGTGGTCATGGATTCAAACCCCGTTGGGGTCCATTGAACGCAGTGGTTCGTAGCCCACTTTGCCAAAAACTGTAGGTCCCGTCTTTAGAAACCCACCAGCTCGTTTAGGACGTTAATAACAATTAACGTTTACACCATGGACCCTCTTTAAATAGTTTTTTTTGTATCCGTGAACCACCAAGGTTTAACTCAAAATTTAACACCCTAAACTCTAAAGTAAGGTGACCATATTTTTTCCAGTGATTCCGGGGAGAATCAGGACAATTCCACTTCTTCCTTGTTGCAGCAGTGAATTTTTCTACCTTTCTTTTTCTCCCACTATTACATGAAACATTACTTATCCATATTACTTGAATTTGGAGTTTACAAATTACAAGGAGTTAAGACAATCAGAAATATCCTAATGTGATTATAGAAAAGAGAAATAACAGAAGGGGTCCATTTAAAGAATTTTGGCAAAAGTAGAGAATACAAAATTAGGATCCTTGAAAAGATTACATCTTGTAGCCCTACACAGAAGTTGATTTCGAGTGTTTCTTTCTAAATAACAAAATAAAAGTTTTCGACGGATATTTATTCTTCAAATCGGAGAGGAAACCGGGGTAGAAAATAGCAGGGGATGCATGCCTTAATCTGGGTAAACTCCCCTGAAATCAGGCGTGAATGATCACCCTTCCCAAAAGAACATCAAATATTTATTATGGTTTTCATGAACGATATAATATTTATTATATAGTATTTTTATGGGAATGTTTCCATACAAATTTAAAATTATAGTTTTAAATTATTGCAAGAAAAACTGAAATTCATAGGCGGTGCCAAAGTTGGGTCTTAATCCACCTAAAATTGTGCCGGCCCACCATAAGCCTTCACTAGTGCCGTCGATCGATGCAGTTCATAACTGGTGTAAACAACCAAATATTTTATAATCTATTAGATTCCATTATTACTGTCTAATCGAAATAATAATGTTTCAAGTGATTTTTTTCCCTACTTAATGACTTAAAAATCGCTTTCCGTCATGAAGAACTTTACTAGCTGCCACACTCTGCGTTTAAATGATTAGAGTTGCAGCAAGTTCGCACACAGTACTGAAGTGCACACTGATTTTCATGAAATATTGCGTTGCTTACGATTTGGGTGAGTAGCCGATTGAAACACGTTTTACACTTACTTTAAAATAAAATACGTGTTTCAATTTGCTACTCAGTGAGAGTTCTCATAGATGCCGTTGGCGGAAGGAGTTCTCTTTCTGTGGGTTGTTGTTCGACCATGAAGATTGGTTATTCTCTGCTCTAGTGTTGTAGATCGAATACTTACTGAGAAGGGCAGCAATTTCACCTCATTGAAAAACCGAAATACTCAATAAAGCGAAAATCATAAAAGTAATTCTTACTGCTATTCTACCCTTTAAGCAGTTTTCATGGCTAATTACTGCAAATAGCAATTCTCATTGTTAACTAAAGAGAGTTTGTGCATACTGTATTTTTGTGTACTAACCATCTTTCTTTTCAGGCGGTTGGAGTCTGAATCAGGATTGGGTCTCGGTACTAGAGCTTTCGGTGGCAAATTCTAAGATCGCTGTAAAGGGATACTCTCTATCTTGGCGATGTTAACTGAGGAGGGTATTGCACTTCCAACCCATCTGAGAAGTCGTCGTTTAGAGTGATATATTTTGTAATTAGATACTAATTCAATTTGTTTTTAAAGTCATATAGTCACGTTAGATTATAGGCCCTAGGCCGAGTTGTCAAAATTAGAGTTCTCTCATTAAAATCTCTGTGCTGAGCGCCACGTGGTCCTAAAAAGGGCCGTGGCCCTAAAAAGAAGCCCACATCTCGCTGACAAGACATGCGAAACTAGGAGCCGGGCGGGAGGCAAGTTGGTTTCCAACCCGCCTCCTGATGATACATCCGATGACTCAGCAGATGCAGAGACCATCCCCCAGACTAGCGATATAGTACTATCCCCTAAGCCTATGATTCAGCATATCGATGATTTAAATTTAGATTTAGCACTTTCTGCTGACTAAGACAATGACTCCACCACATCGACTAATAGCAGGAAGTCTTTTGCTGCAGCAGTTCAGACGCCAGTTAAAGACAATGTAGACCAATTACTTAATGTCAGGGGTCACTTGTCAACAATAACTCAAGCACAGATTTAGCTTCGCAAAATGTTAGAAGTAAATGCTTTCCCCCATCACTATTCGCGATCACAAGTCATATATGAGTATATGTAGACAATACAGCAGCATCAGTGTCCTCTGTATACGGGGAGAGTACAAGATTACGGCTTTGAACATAGTCACTTATACTGCCCTTATAGAGTCTTTAGGATAGTCAAAGGATTAAAATCGTGATTAGAGGTCTCCCCACTGAAATGACTGATTTAGAGGTCCAGGATTATTTGAGAACAGAACTCGATTGTGCCACCCTAACTGTCCCTAAAATGCGAAGAAATACTAGAGAAGGTAAAGTGGATCTCCCACTCTTCCTTACAAAGGTCCCGAAACTGGAAGTTAAAAAGCGGCTAGTTGCTCTTAAGCACATATTTCAAATTAGGATTAGGATTGAGGAATATGTGCGGCAGCCAACTATAGCAGAATGTCATTCTTGCCAGAATTTCAAGCATTCCAGTGCTAATTGCCGATCTAAAGCCAGGTGTGTGAAATGCGCTCGCACCATACATCTAAGTGTAAGAAAAAGCGAGAAGAAAAACCACGGAGCTGCAATTGTAATGGAGAACATCCGGCCAATTCAGAGGTTGCCCAGCTTACGTTAAGTTACTGGGCGCGAAGCAAGTCAAAGTAGGGAACACCAAGCCCAAGTCCCTCCTTCTTCCTACACCTGACCAATTCATACCGTTGAAACCCATTACTTTAATTCCTCCACTAATGTCCCCCAGTTTACCATCAACCTCCACTGAAAGCTCCTACTTTCCACCCTCTGGTACCATTTCAAATCCAGAGAAAATTCCTTCTCCCAAATTTTCTGAAAAGGACGACGAGCTAGAACATTTCATTAACGAAAATAATATCTCGGTAGCTTTTGTATCTGAGACTAATTTAATAGCTAAAGTTAGATTTGTTATATCAGGTCATAATATTTACAGGCACGATAGGAAAGACACTAAACACGGTGTACTAGAAGAAGTTAAGTCCACTTGTAAGCACGAATACATCCCCATCCCACAGTTGCAAACTTTGGAAGCCATAGCGATTAAAATTATCATAAAAAAATAGACTATTAATACTAGTTGGAATTTACAACTCTCCTTCAGTAAGAATAGCCCCTAACGATGTAACCTTACCAACTAAACTCGAACCTAGAGTAATTATGTTAGGTGATTGGAACAGTAAGCATTCTGCGTTTAACAGTAGGCGCGGTAATAAGAACGGAGACAGACTATTTAATTACTTGTGTAAAACTAGTATACAAATTCTCTCTCAAAATAAGCCGACTTATTTTCCGTACAATTGTAATAGCAAACCGGATATTTTAGATTATGCGTTGTTTACTAATATACAAAATAACCTAGCAGTAGATACAGATGAGGACTTGATGTCAGATCACGTGCCCATTATTATATCTGTTGATTCGCGCCAAGATCAAAATGAAAGACAGCCTCAGTTAAACTTCAAGAATGCGAACTGGAACAATTTTCGAGAAAAGGTCACATTAGATTTAAACAGCCGAATAATATTTCAAAACAAAGACGACATCGATCGAGCTGCCAATGACCTCACTGGGGTGATTCACAGGTCGATGGATTAATCCATTCCTAAAAATCACACTCCCACTCACTTAAATAAACTTCCAGAGAAGATCCTAAATTTAATCAAAACTAGAAATAAATTGCGTAAAAAGTATCAACAAACTAAAGATCCGGTATATAAGCATTCTATCCATAACCTGAGACGGGTCATTGCACTTGAAATAGCAGAACATAAAGATAAAGTTTTCGAAGATAAAGTTTCCAAGATTGGTTTCAAGGATAACTCCCTCTGCAAATACACTAAAAACGTAACCAAAATTTCATTAATGTTCCATGTATGGATGTCAGAATGTCTTAGTCTACTCTGATCAAGAGAAAGTTGATGCCATTGCTGATTCATTAGAAAGTTCCTTTCAGCCCAATCATGAGCTAGCAGACGACGCTCATGGTAGAAAAGTAAAGAAAAAAGTAAATGGATTTGTAATCTCGGTTCCAACAGGAGAATTTCTAAAAGTTAAGATGTCAGAAATTACACAGACTACAGACTATTAAACGGGCCAAAGGCCTGAAAGCCCCGGGTCCGGAGAAAATTCAGAATATTGCTTTAAAACAACTCCCAAAAACCTCACTTAAATTACTTAAACATATAATTAATAACATGTTGAAAATCAGCCATTTCCCAACAGCGAGGAAACATGCTAAAATAATAACGATCTCCAAGCCTAACAAAGATAGTCAATTTCCACAGAACCATAGGCCTATCAGTCTTCTTAACACTATGGCCAAAGTAGCTGAAATTGTTGTGTATAGAAGACTGAAATACTACTTGTCCGAAAACAATTTAATTGCAGCAGAGCAGTTTGGTTTCAGAGCCAAACACTCAACCATACATCAACTGGTAAAATTCATTGAATTTATTACGGACAAGTTTAATAAACAAATAACAGGGGAAGCCCTATTAGACGTGGAGAAAGCTTTTGACAGATGCTGATATCCCGGCATCATGTATAAGATGATCCAAGCCAACATTCCTTCCTACATTATTCACTTTATCCGTTCATATCTAAAAGGTCGAACCTTCAACGTCTGGCACCAGAATAAGAATTCCTCCAACAGTGAAATAAAGTCAGGAGTCCCACATGGATCCCTTCTAGGCCCAATTTTATTCCTTCTCTATGTAAATGACATTCCAAGGTGTCCAAAAACCGAAATAGCAATGTACGCGGATGATACGATAATCTACTCAGCTTCATTTCCACCCAATCGCGTAACTAAATACGTACAGGAACATCTTGATATCCTTAAACCATGGCTTAAGAGATGGAAGATTAAAGTTAACGCGAGCAAATGATAAGCGATTCGATTCACTAAAAGGCGCCGAAATCCGGACGCAGAATTAGTACCAAACCGCACGAAAATAGATTGGGTCAAGCAAGTTAAATACTTAGGTGTAACGTTAGACCGCGCGCTAACCTTAGCTAAATATACGTGACTTCAATCAGGTAAACCCGACCTTACTAAATATCTCACCTAGTAGTGAATAGTACCTTATTCATAACATTGTAGTCTTAGAACCTCATACCAACTCATACCTACTAACAGTCTCCGAAAGCGGGTTTTCTATACTCATCCGTTTTGTGGAGTTTTTTATCTGCTGTACTAACAATCTGGGATTCAGGTAACAATTTAATGTTACCGATTCAAAAGATTTTTCCGGCATCACCGGCTTCCCCCCCCCCCCCCTCTGTCAAGGACAAAACTTTTCCTCCCTTTAATATCTTCTTTTTTCACCTTCTTTCTCTATCTCCGATGTAGTTGTAAATGTCTTGTGTAGATAAAAACCTCTAGATTACCTTATGCTTTAATGTAGTTCGTACTTAACAGCATGCGGAGGATCACGGTATCATGGTAGTGATCCATACACTGGGGCGTTCCTTGGAGGGGCCCGACTATCTTAGTGTTTCTGTTTCTGCTACTGACCCAAATCGCAAGCTTTCATGAAAATCACCCCTAAGGTTATGACAATTTGAGAAACGACCGTTCTTCTGAATAGGTCAGTCATTGCAAGGACCTTCCCTCATGACATTCCTTTTCATATACTTTTCTTTAGTTCACAATAGTTTGTGGTGTCCTCAAATCTTGCAAAGTTAATTTTACTCATTTCCCGACTCATACAATGGTGAAATTTTGCACAGCGACATAAGTCGGATATATATTTTTATATTTTAAAAGCATAATTTAATATTTTTTGATACGGACTTCTTTATTCTAAAATAAAAACTAGCCTGCAACGATGTAGTGTTTGACTGATTGCAGAACACTTTAGGATTTGTATCACAAAACATTAGCTTGAGAAAAAGTATCCGAACACCGAAATAACTCGAAAAAATAATAAAAAAAACCTTTTAAAGACGTACTTTTCTTAAACAATTTATACTAAAAAGTAAAAAAAAAAAAAATTGTTTATGCATGACTAAAAAGAAAAACATGCAGCGCGCCAATTCAATAATTTATAGTCACTGTATATGAGAGCGCGCCGCATGCTTTTCTTTTTAGTCATGTCTAAACAAAATGATTTTTACTTTTTAGTACGAATTGTTTAAGAAAAGTATGTCTATAAAGGGCATTTATTATTATTTTTTTCAATTGATTTTCTTTTGTGAAGTATATAAAAAAATTATGTGTGATTGCTGTCAGAATAAACTATATAATATCTCAAACGCAACTAAAAATAAGCATAACCTGCTAGGAATATTTTTTTGTGAAGATAAATTCTTGTCAAGATTTGGACAACATTTAGATTAAAGCAAGACAATTACAGAGTACAACGGCATTGACATTAAGTGAGCTTCAGAAGTTAGCTATAAGAAATCACCACCTCACTTGCAGTAGTTCGTCACTGAAAGTATCCATGCTAAAAAGTACCATCTTCTTCAAGCAAACAGCATGAAACAAATACAAATATTCATTTCGTGTTGGATACACTCACTAGTGAAATCAGAAAAAAAAAACAACCTTCTAAACTTTATTTTATATGGGCCAGTCTAGTAATTTTTTCCTTCGATCTGTCACGATTCGCCCATTTACAGCCAGTTAAAATCAACAAACATCCATGTTCTTCCGGTATTCGAACCCGGGACCTTCGAGTCGTTAGTGAAATCAGGAGACGGTTCATTAAAAATGAAGTCATGCTCTGGTTTAGTATGATATGGTCAGTGTTGTTGTTGAAGTTAAATTGTTACCTAAACTTCTTGAACGTTGTGAAATATAGTTATTAGTAAAGTTGTTGACGTTAAAATAATATACACAAACTATACAAGTTAACGGTAGTGTCTGTGACAATCCCCGAATCAAGCACTTCGTGCGAACGAAAATTTTCTTACCCAGTATTTGATTTGTTATAATCCTATAAATTTAAAAGGGGGATCCTACAAGTGGTTTCTAGTTTCTTGTGAAACTAGTGGTTTCTTGAAACTTTTCACATACTACCAAAACACCAAGATTCCGAGAAATGCACAAAAAGTGTATCTTTTTATGAGTCAGACAACAGAAGTTACCTCTACTTCAATTTCGTCCCGAAAGGAAAGTGGCGAGTTGTAACATCTCCTACATACTGCTACACTTCTCGCTGAAGGCAGACCTCCGGTTAGCCAAAAAAGTTAGCACGTTCTCTTTTTCTTTGCGTTCTTCATGGGTTCACATTTCGTGGGAATCTATTGAACTGAATGGTTCGCAGCCCACTTTTGACTAAAGTTATAAGTCCCTCTGAACTGCTCACCTGTTCGTTTAGGACGTTACTTACAATTCAATTAATTTAATAATATTCGCTGAAGAGATGTCCAATTGATATTGTACAGTTGCTTTGCCACGGAACATTTGAACTTCAATCTTGAAAACTTACAGATGAAAATAGTAAGTAAATAGTTATTTGTAAATATCACTTGTCTATTGAATGTAGATTCTCCTAGCTAAATATCAAGGTAGGTTTCGATATGATCTCATTGGCGGTTTCCTTGTGAGCACGGAGTAGAAAAGTCAATCGTAATTAATGTTGTTACGATTTATAATCATATCAAACTTTTCTTTATAAATATTCTAAGAATTTAAATATGTATTTGATCCTTTAAAGTTTGCAAAATGCTGTATTTTGTAAGAATTATTCATATAAAATTGCCCATTTTCTCATTTATGTGAATATGTTTGTGTATCCTTTAAAGAAAATTACTGTCACATACCTGAACTATTATTTTTCTTGATGAACAGAAAATGAAACTTTTGATTCATGAAAATCAAAATTCAGTTGGCCCACCTGCATAAAAATTTCTGGCGCCGCCCATGCTGAAATTACAAGCACATGAAATCATTAATATAACACATCCATACAAAACATTACATGAAAGCGAGAAAATGGCATGATTATAATTGATATGGAGAAAGGGGACATTATCAATGAGAGGCCTGGTACTGCATTTCATTTACAAGCTTTGTTATATCGGGTTTGATATCTGAAACTTGAATTCTGAGTTCTGACTCTGCGCTTTTCAAACGGTTTCTATACTTATATTTAAGATACATGACAGCAGAAAATTTTCCTACAAGTATGTCGTTACGAAAGGAGTCAATATCTTCTAAATCCTCTACGATAGTTCCGGTCCGGATAATGTTCTTGTAGAGGAGTTTAAATAATTGGAAGGTACTATTCCACCAAGATTTTAATAGACGTGGCAAGTTTAAGAACAACTGATAAACTATGCCAAAACAGAAAACAAGCACAGATGTGTTGTTACTCTTCCCATCTCGTAAGAGGCCCTGGTCGACTACCTTCCCTCATCTTCATTACAAATACCTTCTTATCGAAGATCCCTTCTTATTTTCCTCCCAACGTCGTCTCGGTCTTCCCAATGGTCTATTTCCCTCCGGTTTTCCAACCAAGATGGAATAATATCTTCGTTTTCCCCCAGGTGAGCTACATGACCTACCCACCTAATCGTCGTGATTCTATTATTCTTACAGCATCAGCATCGGGAGAGGAAGTATTTAACTTTGTGTACTTTCTCTATGTTCTCATTATTAATTGTTACGTATCTATTTCCTTCATTCTAAGTAGCAACACTTTTATTAAACAAAGTATCATTTTGGAAGGTTAGATGCATAATTGTACAAAATAATTAAACGGTCCGAAGATTTCTTGTGAATACGATCGTAGACGCGACAATTACACTACCGGTACTTATTATCATACATAAATAAAATTGTAAATAAATAAAAAGCTGTGTTCGTTTAAATAGGATTCATAGTAATAGTCATTATAATTAAATAGTCACTTAACACTAAAACATAACCTAGTAGAATAGTTATCTTGGAAATGGTTCTTTGTTAGTAGCTAGTCAGTATAGGAACATATACTCAAGTCACTTGTTATTGTTTTGTTATCTTTGTAGTGTAGTTTATGTCTATGGTTTTGTGTCCTTGCCCCTCCATGTCCTTGTCCTGTCCTTGTTTACAATAAAACTTATGTACTATTAAAATAAAAATGAAAAAATTGCTATGATGATACTCGGCCGATTTTTTCTTTTAGGTAATTGGCCTAAAAGCCCGGCAAACTGAGCAAATGAAAAAAAAAATGAATGGGGTGTTCCAAATCTTCATTTGTCTTTGTAATAAGAAAACGGGTTACATCTGAAAAAATATTTTAAGCATTCACCTTTACAGACGACCACCACTACAGTTTTTACTTTAAAAGAAAACACCATCAAGCTGTCAGTGTTCGTTTTTAATGTAGTCTGCTATTGAGAGAAATTCCTACCATAATATTCAATGTTATTATTCTGGGAATTTAAAACTGCCCGTAATCGGATAATAATAATACTTATTCTTATAAGCGTACTTTTGAACTTGCACGGCGAAATTACTGATAATATATTATTGTTTCTTTCATTTTCAATAGATTCTTGTGTTATTTCGGATATTAGCGGGCACTAATTTGTCTGTATGTTGTCGAATAAATACATTTCGGCGTGTACTTTGATGTGAACAACTTACAGGAAGAACCCGGTTATTTAAAAGATCAGCTCTGAATTTAGTAACATTTGGCTGATGTTTTAAGCTTGCAAGCTAATGCAGTGGGGAAGGTGGTCGACTTTTCAGTACTAAAGATAGCCAATATAGGTTCAACCTCTGTTCAAGACAAAGTGTTATTACTAAGCGATCGTGAAGAATCGAATAGTGTTCTCATACTAAACGGAGAATCCTTAAGAATGTGGAAGCAAACACCTGTGTCACGATAGAGAAACGGGTGATTTACGGATGTTGGTTGGGAAAGGCAAAATCAAGTCTATGGGAGCTAACAGAACGATTAAGAGCACATTATTGATCTGAAGTATCCACTTTTCATGTTATTATTCTTATTATGGAGCATAGCTATAAACTATTCCACTAGTTTGCAGTTATCAAGACCAAGACCAAGACAATAATGAAATAATCTTTGGGGTTTGAATATTATGGTGTTAAAGCACATTATCTCATCATATGTCGTAATTCTGAAGATATTGTTTATATTTGTTAACAGATAATAGTATGTTCTTTGTAGTCATTTACTTGGTGATAAATCTGTTATGCTACGACTGCTTCTATGTACAATATATTATCTTTGCAATGCTTAACTTTGGATTTGTCGTTTAATCCAGCAATAAAGATATTCAATGTTGTTAAACCCAACCGAACCTATTTTCCCTGTATTAATATATTACTTAGTTAAAGATTAACTATACTTTAAGTCAACTTGAATTTTTTAGCAGTGAGTAGGTCCAAAATTTAACCCGGATGACCCGGTAACCCGAATAATCCGGTCTGAAAAATCTAATTCACTAATAATTATGGAGTGGAATTTTTCGGTTTCTCGGGGTAACGTCTCCGGTCCTGGACAACCCTGAAAAACACTGTGAAAAGGGAACAAAATAATTAAGATCTCTACTTGTCCTCCGAGTTATCGAGTCACCGGGTCAGAACGGGACCGAATCCTAAACCTAGAGACGCGGTCCAAAAGTTGACCCGCATCGATCGACTGACCCGATGATCCGTTTCAGCTCTGATGTGCTCATTCTATCTGTGCGAATTGTAATAAACACTAGGTCATTAGTGTCATAATTATTAGAACGTTATATTCGCAATAGGTGGAATCGAGAGTGACATGTTCGAAACAAATAAATTTTCGGATATGAGTAGAAAATTTCCCGCATTTTTGGTTATTTCAAGAGGAGAAATATTTCTTTATATTAGTTTGACACAAACTCGTTTCTATCCTATAATTTATCAACATACTATTAAATGTGTTTTATTCACATTTGAAATGTGAAAAATGTAAGGATGTTTATAAGGAGCATATCAATTTTGTTTTTGAACATTTGCAACTTTTCACTTTGATACAGTTTGTAGTGTAATCTAGGCTCTTTCTCTTAGAAATTTAGCAGAAAAATTTTTATTCATCCAA
>JAGDQP010017644.1:0-38082 GCA_022664845.1 Lepisma saccharinum | reverse complement strand
CCCCACGACGTGAACGTATGGATTGGACATTAGGCGTCTACCCCGGTGACAGGGTGTATCTTTAATGGTGGGTCAAACTTCAGGGGATGATGGAGAATGACAAAAGACACGAGTTAAGCGAAGAAGTTGTGATCCGAAAATGCGTCAGTGCTGAGTTATAGCCCGCCGAAAATGGACCAAAGTACAACAAAAATGAATAGAACGAGAGAACAAAATGTCGGAGAAAGGTCGTGTCAAAGGAACGATTGCAGTATGTGCCCTGTAGAGTCGAATCATGCACACATCGATGCGGAAAAGTGGCGGCGCAAGGGGGGCGCATATGATAGCACTGGTTGGGAGCGGAAACATGGGGTCAAACGTACCTGGATGATGGCAAATGACAGAGTAAGCAATGTGAGAGACGGATCCGTAGTGCGAATTGCAAGAGCCGCACGTTGCGTGGTATGACGCTGTCGCGACGCTGGGGCATGTACAATGCTCCACACGACAGCGTCCATACATTGTTTCCTGAAAGCTCTATTGTCGAACCCACAAACAACACGTGTCATCGTGTTACAAGCGGCATTCGACACCTGTCCTTGCGTTGATATCATACGTGACGTACGTTGGTGGCTGCACACAAACAGAGGAAACAACACGAGGCTCTGTCGCTATACGCCCTATGAATCACATGACTCGGCGGTAATGTACGTCATCGTTGTGCAGGTGACGTGTTTCCTTCCCGATCCTGCAGACGGCGTGTTACTATTCCGGGGTTAGTCGCTCAGTATTAGTACCTGTGCGTTGTCTGTGTTGTTGGTCTGGAGAGGGCGTAGTGCGGGAGTGAAATCACCTTCACGTTGGAAGAACTTGCAGATATGGTGTTTGTGTATGTGCGAGCGAATGGAAACAGTCGTGCAGCTGCAAGGTTGTATCGCACCAGGTATCCACACAGGCGCCATCCAAAGTACACCATGTTTCCGAGACTGTTTCGACGTTTACGGGAAACGAGAAACTTGCGCCCAGTCAGTCACGACCGCGGCAGGCGACAAACAACCAGGACTCCCGACCTTGAAGAAGATTTTCTTGAGCGTGTGACAGAAAACCCGTCAGTGGTGCAGCCGCAAGACCTGCATCCTAGAGACTTCGCACAGTGAAACGCTTGTGCAGCGCTGTTTGCAAGACCCGCAGTTTCTTGCCACCATACTCTTCACAGATGAGGCCTGTTTCACGCAAGAGGGTGTATTCAATACACGGAATAGTCATGTGTGGGCCGACGCAAATCCGCATGGTACCATTATGCATGGACATCAACAGCGATTTGCGGAAAATATCTGGGCAGGCATCGTCGGTGACCAGCTGATAGGACCATATCTCTTACCACCTTGCTTAACAGCACCAGTATACGCAGTGTTCCTGCGCGAAACACTCCCTGCATTCGTAGAAGATGTACCTCTTAATGTTCGTGCACGTATGTGGTTTCAGCATGACGGGGCCCCAGCACACTTTGGCGCAGCTACGCGTCAGTACCTTGACGATGCAGGTCACAAGGGAAAGTGGTGCTTGAACCAATTTTCGACTCGCAGGGAATTGTCCACATAGAATTAATCCCACAAGGAGCAACTGTCAACAAGACTCGCAACAAGGAGATCCTTCGCCGCCTACGCGATTCAATACTACGCAAGCGTCCTGAACTTTGGCGCAGGGAGAACTGGATGTTGCTGCACGACAACGCTCCTGCACATCGCTATGTTCTTGTCGAGGAGGAGCTAGCAAGGCAGCAGATCATCGTTTTGCCACATCCTTCATACTCAGCTGATTCCGCACCATACGATTTCGATCTCTTTCCCCGCTTGAAAGCTAAGTTACGTGGACGCCGCTTTCATTCTCCGGAGGATATCATCACTGCCACAAAGGATGCCCTAGGAGAGATGTCTGCTAGCGCCAAGATTTTTCTAACATGTTTTCAACGGTTCTACGAACATTGGCAGACGTGCATCACTGCCAACGGTGACTATTTTGAAGGTCAGTGTAGATCTGCCTATGTGTCTGTGTCAGTGTCTCTGTGTGTGTGGACGTTTACGCCGAGCACAGCAACCATGAAGGCATCTGGGTTCTACTGGTTGCCTATATTCTAGGTGTCAGTCCACGAATTTATTGACTGTACTGGTAAATACAAGTAGAAAAGGATTCTGGTGATAAGTAAGTGAGTGGCAGGTGAAACTCTTAGGAGTTATTTATTTTTAAGGAAGTTGGATTAGTTGAAGATGGATGCAAAATTTCGGGTAGAAAACGAGACGATGCTAATAAATGACGAAGCGGATCGATCTGAAGAAGACAAGTTAATTAAAGGGGAAGGCAATATTTTGAATCAAGTGGAGTGCAAATGAAACATGATAGAGAAATGGAATTTGGATTTTAATTAAGCCAGAACCAATGAAATATAGATAATATCTGACGAAACGAACTGGAGACTTAAGAGAAAGACGGATAGGATCTATGAACGTAGAGAGAAAGCTTTGAGTTAGGCGAGTCCTGGAATATAGAAAGGGCAAACTGCAATATTTTTCAATTCTGTTTTCAAGGGCCAGGTAGATGGCCATATTTCTTGGAATGAGGAAAGGCCAATAGATTTCGGGGACAGGCAGTGAAAATAGATGGAAAAGAAAGAGGAAGTACACCAAATAGAATGATAGTTGAACAAGGTTAATTGGTAACAGAGGCAGAAAACTTATTGAAGAAGCAGAAAACCAGGATTTGTAGTATTTCCAACGGTTTACATTTCAATAAGCATTATATTTGCGTGCCAAAAATTAATGCAGTAGCTACTGAAGGAACGGATATTCCTGGACACATCTATGGACTAAGAAGTAATTTATGTATCAATCCATAACACATTAGCACAAGACGCGAGAAGTAGCCGTACACAATCGTTAGAAGAAAGCACTGTTTCAAACGTATTGTGCACGTGCTAGTTTCCATAGATAAAACTGTACAATTGGCACCGTAAATTTATTGTCCTGTAATACTAAAATGCAGTTTTCAGCACTGACCATGAACTGTTAACTATATTTTAATAATTATTGTTGAATGTAGTAATTAACTCAAGTAACCCCTGAATCTCTTTAATCGCCCTAGGTATTACTAATACCTACCTAAAATATTCTGTTAGTTCGGGTTCCAAAGTGTTTCTCATTACGCTGTAAGAAACATGTTCACAAGTTGGTAAGCATTCACATTGTTTCATTGTGGCGAAATTAGAATTCTTCCCTATAAAAAAAAGATAACAATTAAAACAATGTTGATATCTCAACGTCTGTGCTTTTCTTTATACAAAACCATTTTAGATACATGATAGAAAGGCGATCAATGACGAACACGTAAACTATTGCAGGGAGTTTGACGCTCAAATACACAGAAAAAGGAGCACGCATATATTTACAAAGAACACGTTACATACATTTCCATAATATATCAGCAGTTTCACAAATGTCTCCACTAGTGAAGTGATATTTATTTAAGACGAAAACACTGTTGCATGTTTACTTCATCAACGTTGTATTCAAAGCTATGTATCATTGATTGAGCTATAAAGTATTTTGCAGGGACACACATTGAACATGAATTTCCCTTTATTTCTCTTTATTCTAATGATGAATTCCCACACAACTTAAAAGGTAGTCTAAAAGCGTTCTCACTTGACGCATATTCACTGGTGATGATTAATGTATATGTTGTCATACTGGAATGTATTCAACAATGTAGCAAACCAAGAAAGTGGTTAGTTACCAATGTCATCAGAATAATGCAAAAGCGGACATTAGTGATTAAAAATATAGATGGGGAGAAGCACAAAGGGGATTCCTGAGAGATGTAAGTAACAAAGGAAGAATAACAATAAGTGATATTGCCGCTGGCTCTGGATCGACAGGTCAAAACTGAGGTGTGGAATGTGGATGTATAGGAGAATTACAGGGTAGGTAGCTAAAGAAGAGGACCAATATCGGTTCACAAGAACACAGTGCTGTGGAAACAATATCCAGGATCTATCGACTACAATCTATTCCTGCACAAGATATTGAAGTATTTATTATTCAGTAACATTCCAATAAAGTAATAGCGAAAAAATATACCAAGCGAAAAATTGCTATATAAAGAGATCGATGATAAAATATAAGACATAGTCTGCTTAGAGATGAAATAACCATTATTGAAAATAACATATTCTATTTGCGAATGCAATCACACATCAAAAGGTTGAATAAAATATTAAGCATATAACAGGATCAGGGAAAAAACTCATACAAATAATTAATGTGCAAAACATTGAATGTAAAATATACGAGAGAAATGGATCAAGAAAACAGTTCAACTGGCTATGTTGGCATCTACAAAATCTACGAAGTACAAACATAAATTAGGATGGAAGCCATCAATCAATAGAAAGGGTATTACAATATTAAGAAAGAACTGTGTGAATGAAGAAGAACATCTATGAAAGAAATAGGCTGCAACACTGAACATGTGAACCAACTACGACAAAGATAGCAAACTATAACAGAGGATGAAACATATCCACAACAATTTGTAAGGATCGTCAAGAGAAAAAGTGAAGTAAGTTCAGGAATGTTTAACACAATGACTGTATTTATGAAGTTCAATGTATGACTCCTTTCGTAGTGATTCTATGTGAGAAATTATTATTAACAATTACACATCAAAGCGATAATGTCAGGTTACAAAGCCTACTTGCACTACTGAGCACAGCATAGTAAGTTACTTAATCTGTGGGTCATAAAACCATGCGACATAGGACCATGTTGTCAATATAAATCAATTTACCAACCCAGTTTATAAAACCACGAATAGGAGAGGGTTGCATTTATCCGACCTCTAAAGCAGATGAACATATTATTCTGCTATATTACTTACTAAATAAATTCTGTAATATCGTCCAACGTGTGCCAACTTCGGCAGCGATAATAAAATTGACAAGAAGGCAAGGGGAGCATTTCATACACAGAGACGATTGGCAGTGCCGTCATGGTATAATGGATGACATACCTAGCCGAAAATGAGGAAATCCGGGTTCGTCTCCCAGAAAGTGGCTGTCAATTCTCTCTTAAATTCAGAATTATCACACACAAGCTTATTTGTGGTAAAGGTAATAATATCTGCAATCAACGTTATATATAGAAGAAATAAGCGAACTTTAGAACCTATAATAAAGATAGTTTGTTGTAGTATTATGCTCTGTGACAATTCTAAAGGTAAACTTTTACACATTTTTTCCATCGACTGTAACATAAATGAATTGAGATTTCGACAGATATTTGTTCAATGGCTGTAGTTAATAACTTTAGGCAAAGTGTACTGCAAAATGCAAAATCACTTCTAACACATACAGAAGGGAGGTATGTGAGGAAAAAGGGTGAAATATATATATATATATATATATATATATATATATATATATTCCCCTGCCTAAATTATTTTCTTTTAAGTTTAAAATAAATATTAATTACGTATGTAAAATATACTAGAGAATTCCTGGAGTCACAATATAGTCACAATTATGATTACAATATAGTCCTATGTCAGTCACAATTTTCATTACTAGCTATAATTTTGTTTAAACTATATTCAATTGCATGTCTAATTTAAAAGAAAAAAATGTAAACCACAAAAAGAAAAAAAGTTTCATATTATGATTGTAAATGATGGATTTTGTTTGAAATCTCCATTAAATTGGAAGTCTCTGTTCCATTCCTCCCCCACGAAAGTTGTAAAATATCCGCATAGGCCTATTTTGACTCAAAAACTTTATATTTAAGTAATTCTTTATATATTGGAATGATTCTTTTAACCTGATTAATTAGAGTAATACGTTAATTACTATGGTGCGTTTTGAACGCTGTGAAAAATGTTAATCAATTAGGGTTAAAATCATTTCAAGTCAGATGAGCAGTCATTTATTCACATTCCAGCATTTTATGAATTTTGGAACGTTATTAGGGCCTGATGAAAAACACCGAAAAATGAAATAATGTAGCCCTTCATCATATATTTCTGAAGTTACAGGATCTTAAATGTTGATGTTTTCAGAAATTTTGATTACTACAAATGCTTGCAACATTTCTCCTATGTCAGATAGCGATATGACGCTTGCGTCGTTGTGAAGGTCTTGAACAAAGTTTTTGTTTGATATGCAACACTTGCCCCTCCCTATGAAATTGATCATTTGACATTTAACTTTGTGTATTTGACCTAGAATAGCAAATATAACGTTACCTTTCATTTTTTGAAACTTTCGGAAAATAATTATCTTTTATTGGCAATGACTTGTGCAAATTTCTATAATAGGACATCTAACGAAAACCAATTTTTACTTTTTTTTGCGACTGTTAAGCATTTTTGGCACAGGCCTTGTTTCGGTTCATGTCCCTCCGTGTGCAGTTGGATGAAGCAATATAGTGAATAGTGTCATTGTATAGGTTATGAGGGAAGATTTAGAAAAAAATGATGATCGTAATTTGGGTAGTCTATTCTTGGGCAGGGAAGGTCAAAATCCAATATGGCCGCTGGAACATGAGACTTCTAGTATACAAGTGACCATATATTTGGAACTCTTTCACCTAAAGTTATGGCGTTGGTGTCTAATTGTGAGGTTTCGTTAGCAACATTGTTATAAAAAGATGTTTGTCACTTGGGTAGTCCATTTTGGGATATGGAGAGGAAAAATCCAACATGCCTGCCAGAATATGCTATTTCAAGTATACATGGAATCATCATCTCCTTAATCTTTAGAACTATTGCACCATAGCTATGAGTTTCCGTGTAATGTAGGGTTTGACGATTAAAGTCATCAGTGATTGATGAATTGCCATTTAGGGAGTCCGTCTTGAGCTGTAGTGAAACAAGAACCTAATATGGCCCTCGGAACATACTATTACAGAACTTTTGTTTAGCATTGAACACCACATAGTTTAGTTTAATCAGTATATTACGTTATTTAGTATGCTTAATAGGAGAAAGGATAATCTCTTCTTTCGTTAAATCATGAAAAGTGAATCAGAAACAATTGACGCCTTTTCTCTCATGATTTACCTGTGTGCTAGCGATTTTAGTCACAATTTATTCTTATTGACAAATGAATGAAGCCCTTCACCGAAGTCCTTGCAATTATGAAATTATGAGACAACAATAATTTTAAATTAAACATAAATGCATTTCATAACTCTTACAACAAAATGTTAAATAACATTAAACCTTAAGTCAGCAAGAGAGTGTCCTAACTTAAACGCTTCAATTTGAACGCAGTCCAGGTCTCTAGCTAAAACTACGATAAATCTTTCCCATACTATGTTTTCGTATATGCTAGAAATTTCATATTTCGGTGGCCACATGGAATTTTTCTCTTCCATGGCTCAAGATGGACCAATCAGATGACCAACACCAATTGATGATTAGTTTGATAATAAAAGCCAACAAACTGGCGGGAAAATCCTGGTTCGAGGAATATTATTTTTGAAAATGTGTTTGCTTCTATGCTAGAAATTACTTCTTTCAGCGGCCATATTGGATTATTCTTTATCTGCAGCTCAAGGTTGATTGCTTATATAGCAACTATCATTTATTGATGATTTTGGCAGTAAAGCACCACAATTTGAAACACAAATCATTGCTCTAGGCGTAATATTTCTAAAAAAACATAGTTGTGGATAGCAGAAATTGCATGTTCCGCCAACAAATTGAATTCTTCCCTTACCATAATCTAATACGGACTACTCAGGTGACCACCATCACTTGCTGATAAGTTTTATTGTACAACACTTCAATTATACCCCGACATTCTAGTTCTGCTGCAATATCCAATGACTATCGAGAGGGTTGTTGCGTGTATAATCGAATAACTTATTCTGGCAACATGTTGGATTTTCCCTTGCCATACCCCAAGATTTGATAACAATGTTTCTAATGAAGCCTCACAATTAGACACCAACATCATAACTGTGGGTGAAAAAATTCCAATATATGTGGTTACTTGTACACATGTTCCAGCGACCGTATTGGATTCGCTAATTCTCATGGCCATGCACGGACTACCCAAATTGCGATCATCACCGTATGTATCTAAGACTTGCCTCATAAGCTATACAATGGTATTATTCATAATATTGTTTCGTTAAACTGCACACGAGGGAACATGAGCAGAAATACGTTTTGTGCGAAAAATGCTTAACAGTCATATTATTCCAAGGAACATCTTTCTACATACCTCGATCTTTATTTTGATTTATTGCCATTTCCTCCCGTCTGGTTAAATTAGTGGCGTATTCGTCTAATTCCCGAGTTAGTTTTCTTATTCTTTCTTTCTCTACACCATATCCATACAAATGGTGCTCTGAATTAAACATTCTTCTTCTAATAAGTTCGAGAAAAAATGATGTTCGGAAATGAAAAACTATTGCCAACAATTTGATAATATCATTTTCGATGTTAAAATATTTGAAGTATTAATAATAATAATCTGGAACACGCTAGAAGTACCTACAGTGCTGTTCACGTATCTTTGGAGTGATGACGTTGCATGCCTTTGCAGGCGCACTATCTATTTAGAAAGAACTTTTCTGTCAGCGTTCGTGAATTCACCCTCTGCCACTACTTCTCGCTTCCCTGCCGAGACTTGCCCAAAAATTTGACCGCCACTGAAGCGTGTATGTGGGTGAAGGGAGAAACCAATTCCTCCCTTTCTTTACCGAAAGGGAAAGAATGATAAAGTTGCGTTATGCGATAGACTCTGTAGAGTGTTTCCGAAGCGTTTTAAGGACGTAACAATCGAAAGTTATAATGAACAACAAATTCGGTCAAATTTACTCGATACTATTATATGTTGTTGTGTCGTCTCCTATGTAAAATGGCTTCTGTAGCCTCCTTGGAGTTTGCTTTATAACTAAATAATAATCATAATTATTATTGTTACTGTAAACAATGAATTTCCATGCCAATCAAACTTTCGCCCTTTCGGTCATGATTTATTGTTTCAGGCGAACCACCCACCAAGGGTCGTAGCCAGGGAGGGGACCACCCGCCTCCCTAAAAATTTCCTTATCCCACGTAGATAAGATGAAGATAAAATTAATTTTAAGGCTGATAACAAGCCCGTCGCGATCCCACGTAGATATCTACAATTATGTGTTTATATAAGAGGTAAAATAATGGTTATTATAGAGGAAGACTGATATAAGTCCACTTTTTTGTTCAAAATGAGTTTTATGCACAAGGTTAGATATATATTTGAGTACTTCTTATTCTGGGGGAGTGATCTATATCCGGTGCTTTTCTTAGACGGTACCAGACATCGAACACCTCCTGAAAAATATAGTGGATTAATTTTTCTGCCTTGCCTTAGTAATGAAAAGCCATCACGTATACAAGCACTGGCATTAGTTTCAGATTTGTGTGGGCTTTCTCAGTAAGTCTTTAAGTAGATTTACAAAATTTGCGTAAGTGGATTATTGTCATAGAAGGAAAAATATTGACATTATTTTACAAGTTCTACTTTTAATTGTGCTGCTATTCACATTAATTGTTTCTACGGAATTGGCTACTTTATTTGTGAAGTAAGTTCATGTTAAATTATTGCACGATACCACAATTCACATTATTTTATATTAAATCAACTTTACGCTCGCGTTCTTAGTAACATTTGGGCTGCAAGCCGATTATAAATATTAGCCAAATGATGATAAATATTATTTACCAACCGCCTAACTTCCAACATAGTCTTCCCCACCATATCCTCGCATGAGCCAAAGTTGCGGACAGGACATACATAATTATAAATTCAATTCAAAATTCGGACAAAATACCAAATTACAGAAACAGTAATAAGAAGACAATAATCAAATGAATTGTGTTACACTCACCCTGTTTTAAGGAGAAATTGAGGCCATGCCTCCTGTTTATTGGTCCTCTCTCTTATCGTTGTACTCTTCCTCATATGAACAATCGCTTCCGTCATTCAAATGATTTTGAGAAAGATCCACTTCAATGTCCACTAACCCGTCTTTCACCCAGTACTCTTCCTCAGCGCTCTTAACGAAAGATATAACACCTTTCCATTTTTCAGGTGTGATTTGGTTGATTGCTTCATTCACAAAATTTTCTACGCGTTGTATATAATGTGCTATTATAAGTTGCAACATAACTTTTAAGTTGGTTCCAAATATTTCCAATACTGTTGAGATCGCAGTGATTAGGCGGAAAGCAGAGTACAGTGTGACCATACACAGCTGCAATTATGTCCTCATAGAGCTCGGTTCTCAATATTGTGGTATAGAACGCTATACTGTGATTGGTTAGCCACTCTTGTATTTCTTGTTTCCGCGACCCACTTGTTTCTGGGACACTGCTACCCATGTTTTCTTGGACACTGTGATATGGAGCATTGCCTATCACAATCACAGAGTTAGGAGCTATATTGGATAGCAGCTCATTGCGAACCAATCTAGGAAGTGATCTCCATTCATCTCGTTATGGTAGTCACCTGTGTTAAATGATGCCCAAAAGACATGTTCTGCAACTGGTACAAATCCCTCATGATGAACCACAATACATTCTCCTTTTCATGTAGACACTTTTAGTCCACCAGAGTTATCTTTATCTAACCAGACTTTTTAACCGAATGGTTAGCGTTACACAAGTTTCGTCTATGTACGAGTAATAAACCTAATCCGCAGGTTGATTGGATCTGATTTTCCTTATTTCACGCATGTAGAGTTGTCTCATAGTAACTATATCACTTCTCTGCATTAAAAACTCTCTATTACTAATAGAATGTTTTTGTAACGAAATTTAGTGCTTCGTAGAATTCTCGGTAGTGAAGTGACTGAACCAGAATATTGTTTTCTTGATTGTAGCTCTACGCGTAATTTTGCAAGCGTTGGAATTTCTTTGTCGGCGTACATACCATGAAGCGTTCGCCTAATTACTGCCTTATCAAAATCGTCACAATGTGTAATTTTTGCCTTCCGGTTAGGTCTTTCTTTCCCAGGCGTAGTTAGTTATGTACCTTCTTCACAACATTTAACGATTTCCCACTCTCACTAACTTTCATCAAACGAGCAGCGCATCACTGTGCAAAAGTTTCCTCTCTTTCTAGCACTCATAATAACGTTGCATGAACACCCACAGAAAAACACACGAAAACAAACGCGCGAAAAGTAAAACGATGCTAAGAAGCTCAATAGACGTCAAAGTTTGGGACCAATAACTCAACTTAAAAAACAAAAATCGTCAGTACGAAGTTCTGTCACCACTCCATCCTTTTTTACGAACCTTTATCTCTGCACGCCCAAGGAAATAACTCCTAATGTCACATGGACAAACTAGAAAGCTACCCCTCCATTGTCCTGTTTTTAGGAAGGGAAAGGATAACAGGAAAGGACCTTTTTTTCAAAAAAAAAAAAAAAATCATTATTTCCGTCCGGGAGGCTTCACGTTGTCACGTCTCACACTGTGTTACTTCCATAGAAGGAATGGATTGCGACCAGGATCCCATCTATTCAAGTACCATCCCTTGATTTATCTGGTAGGACTGAGGAGAAGTCTGTAAATCCTTAGGATAGCTGTCATGAACAAATCACTACTAACTCGCGGCACCTCTCAGAGTTTATACGAACTCAGTGACCATATTTACTAGAACACTAGGAACGGGTTGTTGCGTGCTTTTCGTGAATAACCGTTTTAAGAAAACGAATCACGTCATTGTAATGCTATTTGATTTACGAAATACCAATCTAAACTTACGAAACATTGAGCAATCTCCCCGTCATCAAAACAACTACAAGTGAGAAAAATCAATGAGAATAATTCAAAACATATTGAATAATTCAATGTATTTTTCTTCTAAATTTTCCGGTTTACTTAGGAGGGTATTGGCATTTTTTGCCACGACCACGAGGCAAGGTTCACATAGCTGACATTTGTTATAATCCAATTTTCGATTCGACGCGAAGGTCAGCTAGGTATCAATAGTGACGCTTTGAAAAATATCGACGATATAATACAAACCTATTAAATAGTTCCATTTTTCTGCGTCTTGTTTTTGAATAAAAATTATTATTAATCCCTGGTCATCGAAAACTTCCTATAATTGTAAAATGATTATCAAGAGCCCTTTGAAAATTTTAATTAAGAAGAGATGACTTATACCGTGTTGTGAGGTGAAGAAAATGAGATCAAGCACCTACCCGTTCTGAATATCTGTTGGAAGGATTTTTAAAAGTATCTTTGAATATAATACAACTATACAGTATTTCGGTTCAAGGGAGGTTAAAAAATTATATAATCGATGGCCCTTCCTTTTGTTTAACATTGTGAACTACATTATTTTTATCCATAAAGGTTATTATCCTCGATAAAAATATTTATTTCAAATGTTTCTAAATATTTCATAATGAAATACGAAAGATGTAAATTTACAAGCTTTACATTGGAAATTAAGTTACTTTGTTTGAATAAAGAAAAAACAAATGTTGACACCTTTTTTAAATTTCTTTCAGAGATTAGAACAGTTTCATAAAGGCAAAGTTCATGAACGATGAACAATCTGATGCTGAATTAGGAAGTTTTAAGTGTTCAAAAACACTTAATAGTACATTTGTTTTAGAAAAGCCAAAGCAGGTGAAGAAGCTTTTTTAGAGAGAGAGAGGGAGAGAGAGAAAAAGTGAAAGAGAGAGAGGGGGAGAGGGAGAGAGAGAAGGAAAGAGTGAAAGAGATAGAGAAATCGGTTTGATGATGATCATCGAGATAATCGATATCATCCCCACGTCCTGCTTTGGATTGCTGAATTCCAAGTCTGGTCCTAGTCTCCATTGCTGAATATATTCTCTAGATTATTAAACTTCTTATTTAGCTTGTTGAATTTCTCGTCTTGGTAGTGCTTTTTTTCGCTGAACTTTTGGTGAAATAATTGTTTCAAACGCTGCAACAAACCAGTGCTGTCAGCTTCTTTTCCTACTTGTGCTTGCTCTTCTTGCTCACTCTGTGCTGTTGTTCCAATTACCTTCTTCTTTTCTTGTGTTTCCTAGTAAGGTATTATTGTAAACCTCTTCATGGTCTTGCTTCTCAGAATTTGCTACCCCTGGCACTGTTTGGTCTACAATTTCTTCTTTATTTCTTTTGTCCTTACCACTGCTACTTTGCAGGGTAAGCACTACTTCTTGAATTGTTTGTTCAATTATTTCTCCATCCTTTCTGTTTTCTTTATCACTACTATATCGCCGGGTAGGTAACATCTTGCTGGTTTGCTCAGTTTCTGGTACTCGTTCGGGATACATATCATTGTTTCATATATTTCTTTCCATCTTATGAGTATCCGTATTGCTCGATATTACTTCAATTATATGCTTCCTTCTTGGAGCGACTGGAGTTGGTTCTCCGTAAAACGACAAATATCTGCTACTCGAATAGGTCGGATATCTCCTCGATATCGTGCCCCACTTTGGGCGCCAAGTAAATGAAACCTACCCAAGTAACCCCAAGTTACTCAGTAGTAGAGAATTTAGCATGTGAGGCATATGTATTATTACTCTCCGACTATGGGCGTAGGATTTTAAACCTGAAACCGAAGATAAACTTAGTATTGACTGACTAACCCCGGGGGAACATACAAATGATTTCATACAGTGTATATGGATATGTGATCAGAGACCGATGTATGTATGTAAAGGAAAATGTAAGCCAAAGGGGAACAAAACAACTCAATTAAACAAGTAATTAAAAGGATTTCATTAGCACTTTTTGTTAGGAGTTCCGTCAATTTCGCGAGTTCCAGCAGAACTAATAATACGAGTACATACAGCTTGCGCTGTTTATATAGGTACATGACATATACATTACAAGAAAATGAGACTGTCATCCAGAGGTTTAGAATGTTTCGATAAATTAAATTCTATATATTTCGAAAGTCTTTGGTATATATTTCTTATTATGCATAATGTATTTGGTGGTTATAGTCTTTTCCGAAAGTATTTACACAAAATAATAAATTTAGGTATATTAGAGTTGTAGACATGTCGTAAGATTCGCCTGGTACTTTCATAAATAAGTTTAACATTATAAAATGCAAAGGGTTAATTTTATAAACTGTTGGGGGAGGGGGGCGGTCTTGTACAAGAATATTGACATTTTGCAGGATGCGAATGACGTTAAAAGAGACGTTGTTCTGATGACAATATTAGAATGTATCTTCCAGGTGTAGGTAGGTATCAAGACAAGAACTGAATTTACAAAACCCAGAATAGATTTAAATAACGAATGTTTTCTTTTGTTGTGTATAACGTGGTAGTTTCGGATACATAGAGAGAAGTCTATTGGCTTTACGCAACCTAGCAAATAGTACACATATTACTTACAAAATTAAAATTCGTTAAAATATAAATGCTATATTTTGAATATCTTGGTTTGTCGTAAAGTTAATGGTTTTACAATCTTCCAATTAGAGGCCTTGAAAGACAACAGTGTACATCAGTGTAAGGTATCAAAGTTTACTCATGCAGACTAACATATTTAATACTTATTTGCAAATATTTCATTGTATCTGTCTAAAATATTATCCAGTTCTATACACTCGATTTGCAGCAGTTGAGACATGTTGTATACCAACATGTATTCATGATACAAAGGAAATAATTTAATACTAACTTAGTTCGTTGGCGTAGCACTTCAGTCCTTGATAAGAACATTCCACATATTTATCTGAAATAAATATAATAATGTATTAATAACGCATATTTCAAAGAATTTCACTTTACGTAAAAAATGTACTAACACACTATACAGTTACAACCCTATTATACAGCGTTTACACAAGGAGTAAACTGTAGATAGAATAGAACGTATTTCGACACATCTGATATGATAATTGAATTTACAATTCTACAAATTTCTAGGCAAGTACTCAAGTTAATATTGAAGTAATTCCTTTTCTTGTGGGTTCTATTTGTAAGATAAATTAAGAGAATAAGCCGGTCAGTCGTGTACAACTCACCTCTTCCAGGTCAGACTGGGACGTGCTAGTTTGTGTAGCTGTTGCAAAGGATATTAACCATAAAGGAAGCAAGAAAGTAAGTGAATTAATTTTTACTTTTGCATGTAGTCCGAAGAGTGTCTAGAATTACAGTTTAGAGTAAAGCCTTTTATTGTTTATACAGGGGAAGTAATATATTTTTTTCCAAGAACATTTCTTTATGTATTGAGGCAAGTCTAATTGCCACCCATCATACAGACATTGAAAAAGTGAAAAGTTGAACGAATTAGCAGCCTCCGAAAGTTATTGGTTGAGCGGCGAAAGTTATTATTGGTTAAATAAATCTATGAATATTAAATATAATTGTAAATGCGTCTGTCATAGTATAGGTCTATCTAACTAAATAATTATACTAAAAATATATGGTACTAAAATATGTTGATATATACGATAAATGTATTTGTATCTGAGGTACACTTTGGTAAAAACAGGTTTTATTTTCTTCCATTTTTAAATTGGGATTCCGATCAAAATACAAAGTTTAAATTGTCATGGCTGTTGTAAAGTCATTTCATCGATTAAGTGTGAACCTTGGGATTAAGGTGGTGTTAATTGTACAGTATGATCGTTTAAATTTGTCTTGGTCGGGTGTTTGTACCCTGTGCGGGAAAGTATCTCTTTATAGGCTTGCATCGATGTTTAAGCAAGTAATACGTAAGGATTGTAAAAATTATTGTTATGTTAATAATTATTATTGCTGATAAATCATTTTAAATGATGAAAGTGTTAAATAAGTGAATTAGCTTAAATTGTCGCTGAATTATAGTCTTATAAGAGCGAAAGTGAAGCTTGAAGATGCGATTTCTTGTGTTTCAAAAGTAAAAGCTGAAAGAAAAAATTGGTATCAAAAGTGTGCAATTAGTTGTCAATAAAGGTGTTATAAGAAACTTGTGATGATCTGAACCTGCATTACTTGGCAAATATTTGTCTATAAGTTACGTTATTGCTAACTAATTAAATATGACCGTTCATGTTTTTGATTACAAAGATCGAATGCTAAAAAATGGATTATGAAAATTAATATGTTAGGAAATAGTTTTTAATAACAATATAAGTTGATAAAATATTCTGAAGTTATTATTATTATTACCAAATTGATGAAGTAAAGAAAGGATAGTTTTGTTTAATGCAAATACAAATTAAACCTAAAGTTGTTGACTCATTGTTGTTTCACGTTATAAAACAAATGCCATTGATTGCGCACAAACACTCATCCGTATGAATGCATTATTACTACTTTTATGCAGTTCTGTCTTTCGTTTATAACATTAGTGAAGTTGTTATTTAAAGTTATTTGTGTTATTTATGCTGTAGCGATTAAGTATTAAAACCCAAAATTTTATTATTATTGTTTCCGAATCAGAAGAATGAAGAAGAGGTAAGTGGGCTCTACTAATGAAATAGATGTCTTTAGTGCACAATACAACAATCTTTAAGTTGTTAATGGTTTCTTGTTTCGCATTATAAATTACGATATGTACTAAAAACTCACTGATTTTCTATTAAGCGCATTAATGCTGGTTATTTTCAAATTTTGCCTTCCATTCACATCTTTAATTTAAATAGATGACGTAATGTAATTTGCTTTGTTTAGTGCTATAGCATATCAATATATATATATATCTAAATATACTTAAAACAAAATAAAGTTTGGACTCTTAATAAATGGGCGCTATTATCATATAAAAGATCGTATTCTGCTTTTAAAGGAAACCGTAAGCTGCTCGTAGATGTGAAAAGAAAAAAGGTGAGATAATTAGGAGGATCTGTAGGTGGAGCGTGTGTATTGACAAGGATGTCACATGACGTCCTTCCAAAAGTTGTCTCTCGCTTGTGGGCTGGATTAGCTCATACAAGTGATGTGCTCGTATGATGTTTTTCTTCCTCTCTCTCTCTCTCTCTCTTTCTCGTTGTCTCTTGCTCTCTCTCTCTCTCTCTCTCTCAGAAGTCGTTTTCCGAATGAGAGAATGGCAGAGCTTCTTTTTGGAGTATTTTCTTCAAATGTCATTAGTAATAAAAGTAATGCTTAATTATTCTAAAATGGTGAGCTTAATAATGAGTTTCTCTCAAATACGTTTCTCTTCTTTTTTCTGTTATTTCCCATCTCCATTGAATGAGTCTAGTTTCAAAGAATGTTGGAGAAATTGAAATAAATTAGTTGAAGCCATTTTCTATGAAAATAAGACCTTATTCCTTATTGTCAAAAAGTTTCTTCACTGGACCTTTGGTGATGATAATTGGTGTTCTATTCGAACGCAGATCTATGGCCCGGTAGTTCTGAACAAGGAGGTTTCCCAATTACCGCTCCGCGTTCGAAAACGTTGGTAGGCAACCCTCCCACGTTGTCAAGTTTAATTGTTCTCTATCTTTCTGGGACAACAACTATTGCACTTTATTCAAGCGCGGAAGGATCAATCAACAGCTTAGCAGCAGTGGTATGTCAGCAATCTGTCACTGGCACACACACACACACACACACTGTCCGAAATCATCTTTCGCCGAGCTAAGTATAACGACCAAAAGTGAAACAGCGTGCAAGAAGTGAAGTACTAAATTCAACTTATTTGAGATCTCCTAAAGGTTTTGATCCACGACGGCTCAATGGTAGAGCGCTCAGCTCTGGTACGTGGGGTTTCTGGTTCGATCCCGGCTCATTCCACGTGAGCTTTGTGGTGGACAAACACGGTGTGCATTTTCTCAGCGTTCTCCCGTTTCTTCATTCCACCAATTCTTGCATCATCATCAATCCGACCAGAGCCAAAGTTGCCTAAACACCTTAAAACTTAAAATTAAAATTCCAAAATGTTTCTTAAAATTTGCAACTTTCAAGCAGTTTGTTGTACTATCACATATTGCCCAAATTTTAATACCATACTTTCCCGGTTTTGAAGGTTATGTAAATTATGAAAGGACATTTGCCTCTCAAAGTTAGCAGCTGCTCATCTACAATCATAAATTATTTGGTTCAGGTACATATGCTTCTCTCAAATACCCATTCCACATGTCAAAGAATTCCTTGATTGGCTATAATTTATCAGATTATCTTTTTCTGCGTCTTTCGGTTGCATTGTCAAAGCGCATCACTCTCAAAATTTCTTGGAATTTATTACGGCTTATTATTTTGGAAAATATCGGACGCGCACCCGAGCGGCTCAACAACTGACTCATAGATTAGTTGTTGAGCTTATACAAACCAATGAGTCATAACGTACCTATAAACTTCTTCAGTTCCGTTTCATCCAATTCGTTCCACCGATTACCAAAAATTGTCCGGCGTTCTGTGTTTGTCCACTTACATATCAATTTCAGCAAAGCAGCCCGGGAAAACAATAGGAAGGGAGATGGCCTAGAGTCACATTTCCTAGCTGTCAAATGTGAGAGTCTCACCTTTTCACTAACAACGTTTCTACTTGATCATTATAATTTACGTCTGAAGAACTTTCACTGTCATTCCCTTCCAATACAACTTCATCTGGTTCACTGTCGTCATCTGATGGTATATAGTCACCGTCTTCTTCAGAATCCACACTATCTTACCGACGAAGCAATTGAGCAACTTTTTCAGAGGTAAGGTACTTCTGTCCTCTTCCACTCATCGTCAACACATAAAACATTAGACAAAGTACAAGTTATTTCCAAATACACGCTTCCGCTACGTAATTTTGTTGAATTTTGAGATACTACAATTTAAGAAGAAAATTAGCAAATCGTCATCTAAAGCAGGCATTTTTACTTCCATTTTGAAAGAAACATATGAAAATCTATAAAATTTTGTAACAGTAAATCAAGCTTTTTGCAACATTGAAATTAAGCATTAAGAGAATTTGAATGTGAAGGAAACAAAATAAAGAATTTTACATCAAACAACACCATCACAACCATATCGCCATCTTTTGAACACCCAAGAACAGAAAGATAGAAAAAGTTAAATCATGGGATCCATTGGACCCCATCTGGTAAAAGATGCTAGATCGTACATTTTTTCAAATAAAATATTAAGAAAACAATATAACAGTTACGCAACAAAAAGAACAATCAAAAATAATAAAAGTATCGACCTAACATTTAATTCCTGATAAATGAGTACGAACGGCAAACTGACAAAGTTAGTCCTGGGATCCATTGGACCCCATGGGAGTTATAGGGTGAAATTTACTATACTTTGATACTAAATTTTGAAAGGTTAAGTTTTGATTCAATAATAGTTATTATTGGTCGGGTTTAAATTTATACAAAACTTAGAATAATAAAAAAATGTGCCCGATAAAATCATTAAACAGAAATTATTGCATCATTGCATTATTATTACTGATGTTAAAGAATATGTTTGTTTTCTCTTTTTTCTCATTTTCATAGCCTTTCGATCTTTTCAGTCTTTTCAACACTTAAATCACAGCCATCAAATGCACCTGATCTTGCTCTCAATGACGTTTGCAATCAAAATTAGAGCCTTTAAGAAGAAATGTATCCAATGTTTGTAATTTGCATGTTAAAAATTCTTCAAACTCGAAGAAGTTATGATTTGATCTTTTCACAATATCTGATGAATCAATGAAACAATATGGTTGCCGATTAAAGTATATATCATGTCTGAATTTATATGATATTGAAATTTGTAATTCGAACGTATTATGTCAATTGTTGTTCCTCATTATTGTGATGTTACGGTCTTTCCTTCGATGATCTATAGATACATTAACTACTTCACCATGTATAGAGTTGCCTTGTTTAAATTTCCCTTTGCTACGCAATGTTTTGCAGTGAAACAACGAAATGAGCGATATGATTGAATACTTTGAGAAGTTGGTGTATGCCAATTATTTGGTAAAAATTTTGAGTTATATGGCTTACGAAGGAAGTGATCAAATCGTGAACAAAATGTGTTTTGTGCGACAGTGAGGTTAAAAATCATTGATGTTCCTTTAATCTTCCTCGCTGCAGTGTGGTATGTTGTTGTCTACGTCTCTGGTTTCCGAGTGTAGCGAACTTGTTCTGATAAGAACGAACGTGTTGTTTGTTTGGAAACGTCTGTTGGTTGTGTCGTCGTCCTTGCGGTATATGTGTTCTTGCTATTTCAAATCCACTCTTACTGTTTGAAGAGACATAGTTTGAAATTTTTCTTGGAGACAAACCGTGGTGTCGTCACTATCTTAACTTGACACATAAATTTCTTTACTTTGGTCCGAATCAGATGTTGAAGGAGAATTTGCCCAAGTTGAGTTTGCTTTTTCTAGCTTCTTAATTGGGGAATTTTGGGGTGACTCCGAATTTGTATTCTGGTTTTCAGTCTCAGAGTATTTTGTTTGATTCATTTCAGTTGTGCCTGAGGCACTGTTTATTACAGCGGTAATTCCTGATTTTGTATCTGGTTCAGGGTCTGTGTGATTTATTTCCGGTTGCGAATGTCTTATTTCCATTGTTGGCAATTTTATTTCTATTATTCCAACTGATGTGTTCATTTTAGAATAATTTCCTTGCAAAGAGAAAATGTTCTATTCGGCCGTTGGAGTTAGCGTTTTGGGACGGAAAATGCAGCTCTTTGTAAACGTAGTAGGTGTGTAACGTAAAGTTATCTTGCATTAGAATTTTTGCATCCTCTAATGCAGCTTTTGATTATCGATTAGATATTTTTGAAATATACATATCAAAAGTTTCGCTTTTGTCAGAAAACTATGAAATCAAAGCGATTGCTGTTTTCTCCCGTTGTTTTCTGGCCAAATTTCAGAAATACTTCTATTGCATGCTACGTTGTCTGGTATACAGTTCGCAATAAAGGTAATAACAGATGTTATTGTTTCCTGAAATGGAATATTGTAGTTTGACGTCTTATCCGTAACATCTTTTTTGCAATACGATTGTGCTCGTTCCTTTACACTAAAAGTTATGGGATTCAACAATGTAAATGATAATGTTCCTGAATTTATCTCCATGGAACGTAAAATCATAGTGGTAATGTCTCATTGCTTTAATGATGACTTTGAGCGCGTTGGCACGTACTTGACAGCAATAATTGACAAGAACTTTGTTTGTTTGAAAATGAACAGTACAATAAAAAATTACTTGTTGTAACAAATCTGTATTTGCTTGTGGAAAGATTTTAGAGTAAAAATGCCTTAGAATGAAACCATGAATTTCTTCACTTATTTTTATTGCATGGTTATGACATGTTCTACGTGCTATCAATGATGACATTTTCCAATAGTTTATGGTACTATTGACGCCTATCACCATGTGAACGTCCGCAGAAAAAAGTAAATATGTGCGAAATTATAACAAAGTTTTTCAAAAGTTTTTCTAAACAAATACTATTTTTGGGTGTACCACTAAGATGTCCTGGCCTATGTTAAAATCTCAAAATAACAATATTGAATAAATCCTAAATTCATACGCGAATGTTGAGCTCAAATGAGTGGTGAGGAGATGTTTATAAGTTGAACAGCCTTCAGAATAATCACAAGTTGAACTTGAAAAAAAGTATAACTTCTTTGCAAGCGACCTGGGATGAAATCAACACTCTGAATCTTGATACCACACAGAACGGCAAGTAATGGTTGTTTGGTTTTATATACTAGTTTATGTTCTTCCTGCAAGGCTGTAAATATGTATCTTTGGTCCTTAGTCTGACATGGCTTTGAATGGAACGTCCTTTAGTTATTTAGGGCGCAAGGATATGTTCTTATCGTAAGAAGTATAGCAATTCGCTCAAAGGGAATAACTTTTCGATTGACGTCATCTATTTCGTAGCATTCCATCAGTATTATGTTACTTGCAACTCTGCTTCATCCTTATCTAAAGGTGGCGGCTGGTTTTATTTCCATTTCCTGATACAAGTTACAATGAATATATTAAAATTGCTAAATTCTACGTTTATCAAATATTTTGAATAATATGTTTAAAATTAATGATATTAAACTGACCCATCGTTCACTGTGTTCACGTTATGGATATTCCTTGGTAGCAAGGGAGTTTCAGATGATAGGAAAGGATTAAATGAAAATTATATTGTCGATTAAAAAGTTAGCATTGGTAGAAGTAATTGACGCTAAAATGAATAAGGATTTGATTAACCTAGTTTAAGAGGTTACAATTAATAGTGTAATGCAAAAATAATCTATACGCAGAAAGTACTTCGCAAACTGACTGGGAATAATAAATTCCAGAAACGAGAGAGAGAGAGAGAAAGTAAAATGTTTTCAATTAAGATATAAACACTAGGCAAGTCTTACCAGTTTATCTGTAGGTTTTGTCCATAGTTTTTTGTTTGAACCAATGAAAGCTGCTGCGTGGTTGTGACAAAATGTTTTACACATCTTTAACAATCAAAGTTTTCCCGTCCTGTGTAAAACTTATTGAAAACCAAATCTGTCTACTACTTTTCGGAACAGTTGTAACCTTCCTTGATACAAATCTTCCCTTATTGTCATTCAAACACAAATCGCACGATGCCGTTCGTGTTTCACTACGCTCTTCTTTGATACCGAAGATTCGGAGAGAATTTTGCGTCTGATATTTTTAAAGTTCTGTGACTTTTTCTTGCAGGGAATTACTGGTTTTGTCTCTTGGTTTCAGTTCATGTTTTCATGGCATCTGTCACTTCAGTATTAAACTCCATAGTCTTCTCTAATCCTTTAACAGCCACATTTATTAAAGTTTCAATTGAGGAGTTCAAATGGAGAACCATGTAAGTGCCAAACACAATATTGTTCAGTATTAAAGAAAAACTTGTTTCTGGTGGGGTTTGGTACTTAAATGGTTTACCACCTAATGGATAATGCCTGAACGGCACATCCATGGTTCATGCCTGTCGTGGCGGTGCCACATTCATGGTTCTTCACTTTGCAACGCTGGGCGCATGCAACAGCAGCGCCTCCTTGTGATGTCTGTAACAACTAATTTTCTTTTCTTTCACACTCTCACTGTTTACCACCTTCTTCAGCTTGGCACGTGCACTCATTCTCACAAAACAAATAATTTTCGATTTTTGTGTCACTTTCATGGTTTTCCATTTGAACTCCTCAATTATTGAGTCCACAATTACGTTTCAAATGTGGAAAACGCTACAAGCACTCTATTCAACGAATTCAGAGCTTCACAAAAACAACAGTGATTTTCAGCCCGTTTTTGAATATCTATTCCTCTATTTAATATAGCGATTTGAGCACTAAATTCATAGGAATGCCTTCATGAAAGAGAAAATTGGAAAGACTGATTCGCCATATTTTGGTTATTAACTAGTTTATTTGTCAAAACTCACAAATAAATAGTTGCTTGTGAACCATCAGACGATAACAGAATAACACTGAACGATGACATGGTATATTGCGTTCATAAACTTCAATGTTTCAGTCGTGTATATATAGTTATGTAACTCTCTCTCTCTCTCTGCTATGATATCTAAATTACAGACTGCGACAGGGGTTAATATGCTTAGACTGTGAGTGGTAAGATTTCAAGGCTCTATTTCGTTCTTACTCCTTACCTGAATCATAAAATCCTGGCAGAAAACAACGACACGTCTCCATGATTGGTCCATATTTACATTGCATTTCACACGATTTACGTGAATACACATTGCTTACGTCTAGCTTCTCTTCATCCCAGAAAACACATTTCCTCTGGTCCACACGTAAATCCCTCACAGATGGTGTGCTGATCGTATGGGATATTGAAAATGAGTTCTCAAGCACTGTTGGGTCATCTTCCTTAAACATATATTCCAAGCTGTTAACTCTGGTGTTTGGATAATCGTAAGGGGAACTTAGGAAAATCTGTGAAACAAAATTACAAACAGAAAAAAATGTTATCTTGGAGGTATAGTAAAGAAATTTACTACATAAAATTTAGATAAGAATAATTATTGGGAAAATGAAAATTCACTCATGGTACGAAAAGCGAAAAAAATTATTCATTAAGTAAAGAATGAAACTCTTCTTTCTCTCAACCTGATGTAAGTAGAATTATAGAACTTACGCATTCAGCTGTTTTATACATATTTTGTTTTTATTATCCCGTGTGTTTTTCTGGTTTAAAGTATACGCATAAAGCTTCGTAGGCATTTGGATTCTCTCTTTGCCACACTGTTTTCATAGATTGGTAACTCACCTACTTGAGATAATATCGTATATAGAAATAAATAATAACTTAATAAGTCGTTTGAGAAAGGAAGTCATTTGTCAAAGGAAAAAGGAAGCCAGATTCAGCAAACCTCAGGGGAATTCCAACAAAATTAATGGTACCTTTTACCGCCATATCGAAGATATCCAGGGAAGGAAATGGTGATTTGTATAATAGTGATATATCTAGTGCAAAATATGCCTGAGTTGTTGGCCTTAGGCACTTTATTGAAATGAAATCCCGGTCTCCCGGGTTCTTTTTGCCACATGTGACTTGGCATTATAGTGCAGGACCAGCACACATTTGCGATTCATCAATTCTGGTCCCTTCTGCCGCAATGCATGGTGCACTCTTTGCAACTGCTGTGAGTAGAGGTCAGCAGTGATGGTCTGACCAGGTGGAAAGAGCTTCTAATGCACCATATGGCGACAAGTGCACCATGCAAACAGCATAACTTTAAGTGGCTGCAGGAGTGGTTTGGAGGCTTGAGGAACAGGGTCTCTTGGCGACAACTAATGACTGGTACGCTTTTGAGTGTCATAGAGAACCCACTTGTCGTCACCAGTGAGCAAGCGATCAAATATGGATGTGTTCAAGTGCCGAATGCGCAAGGACAAACAGGCTGTCACTCGTTGTTCCTTGTTGGCTGCCGACAATGTGCGGGATACCTACTTGCTTAAACTGAATGACTTCCCTTTCACATGCACGTGCACTCTGACGGTTTCAGCGGAAACATAGAACCTTTCTGTAAGTTCATCACACGTTATATCACTGTCCTCCTCCATGGATGCTTTAGGGGCCTCGCCATCCAACACATGTGGTCATCCGCTGCGAGGTTCATCAGCATCATTCATATCTGCCGAATGGACTTTCTGTAACAAATGAATGGCGGTGTTCACGGCATTTTCACCAAATGCCTGACATATACGGCGACTTGATGCGGCAGCTGACAGGACCACTTTAGTTATAGAACAATCACACACGAACAAGCTGCTTCGCTACTTCCATTTCTCTTTTACACCAGACAAGCTATGACTGATGTGTGTGAGCACCGTGCCTGCATTACTGAAGGTCAGTGGCCAGGCTAACTCCCGATCGCTTGGCAGGTACGTGCGTCATCTCGTTTCCTCTCTGTGAGTACATGATTAGTGGGACGTCAAAAACGACAAACACTGTTTTGATTAGCTTTTACTTTGGCAAACATCGATGTTATAAATGTCAAACGGTATCTGCCAAACCGATAACAAGTCTGGAAATATCTTTATGTTCTTAAACTACTGAAAGAAATGACAGACAAATACAAAGTAATGGGGGCTAGGTGGAAGGCCCTATCAGTTTGAATATTTGTTCTACATCGCCGCCATCTTGAAGTCCCCTCTATTGAATTTCTATTGATTTTCTTAAATAAGAATTTGGTTGTGGTCGTTTGATATATTTTTCTGGGCTCCACTGTGAGAGATAATGGTATATGTCACTCAGTACGGGTAATGATGCAATAGGTTAAAAACAAACATTTCGTTTCGAAATTATAACGTTGTCGTGTACCCCTGCTGAGTGCGAAGAGCAATTTCGGCACTGCAAAGGTTTGTTGGAGTCTCTGAACGACTTCAAATACTGGACGAGGTATAAAGATATCTGCAAGGTAATGACTTGCGTGACATATGAAGTAGGATAAGGGGTGACCGCTAACCTACTTTCTCCTCAATTCCAACCGCAAGGTAGGGAGAGATCAACGGGGAGAGGAAATAACCTCCGGCATTGAGACCTTTTCATCTCGGGACCTCTCAAGAGAGGTAAACACATTCTCTATATCATCTAGAAAGAGAGGACATTGATAATGAGTCGACCCCTCAGTGCAAGAGATCCGGTTTCCACTAGCAAGCGTCTACTAGGTTATTCACCTCTCAGAGGAGAGACTCTATTGAACCCCTCAGGAGGGACGGAAAGTATCAATTCAAAAGTGAACCAAAAGATTTAAAGATAAAATTTTAAGATTTAAACTTCTCCATAGACTCTGCACTCACTTGGGGTTCCATATTTTGCACTATTTTCTCCATTAGTTTCATAGATTTCATCAATACAATCTTTATCCTCGGAAGCTTGTATCCAGTACGTCTTATTCACACTAAAAATTCACAGTAACAAATAATCAATTTATAACTATTTACAGCTTCCATATAACTTTCTCTTTTCAGCTCTTACTACTTCGCCTTGTCATCAGAATGTGGAACCATTAAGCTCGATGCTCTTTATTATTTTTTGGTCCTTTCTTCTTCGCAACTGACTTTCTTTGTTCATTATCCCCAGGTTTTCGATCTGGTTTAACATTGTTCTCGTCTTTACTTGGTATAAACTGTTCATTTGATGAGCCTCTATGACGACACCATTTGCGCCTTCTTCGTCTGCGTCTCAGTCTGCCTTGAAAAGGTCGTAGAACGGGCTTTTCTTCAATTCCATACCTTAAGTCTTGTTCAGAAACATGTTGTGAGTCACTAATGGCAAGAATCCTGGGTTTACCTACAACATTTGCTTGCATAGGTTTTGGATATTCTGTCCTCAGCACCTCTTCAAATCCTTTCTTAGATGTATATCAATTCCTCTCATGACTTCCTCCTGGTATTGCTTCAAGTCTCCGCATAATTTCCAAGACTTAAATTAATGTGAGGTCCGATAAATTGACAAAGACTTTTCGAACACCTGATGGCATTAGGTTGACTAAACTATTGCATATTTGAGCCTCGGATTCTGGTACATCTAATTCTCTGGTAGCATTGAATCTACTAGTCATAAAATTCTCATAGCTCCCATCTAGTTGGGCATTATATGACGTAGATTTCAACTATGCTAACCTGGTCCCTGTAAAGTCTTCTGAATGATAATAGTTGAGAAACGCTTTATAGAAGTCCTCATATCTGCTGAAATTGCCAGACTTCGAATAAAACCAACGCAGGTACTTAGAACAAGAGTTAATGTCTCCAGCCAGTGACTTCATAGAAGTCTTCATATCTGCGGTCATGGTTGTTCTTAGTTCATTGGTAGAGGTTTTCTGTTTAGCAGCTAAAGTTTACTTAGATATCAACCGTGCGGTAAGAAATTAATTAAACGTGTACCTCCAATTAATTTCTTTGTAGATCTATGGATACTTTCGTTGTTAGCAAATTTTTAATATTTAACATATATACAAGCATTGCAGTAGGAAAGGGTCTCCCTTCTCAAGATTAACGAGCTCCTCAATATTAAATTTATCATTGACAATATTGTTGATATTATTCAGAAATGTCTCAAAATAACAAAGTGTAGTTATGTTGTTTTTAATGAATGCATGAAATAAATTGAAATAAATTCAATTTTTAATTAATAGAAGTATAGATAAACTTACCTTGGATTTTCTAACAGGATTAAACATATGACTCTGAAAGTGTGTTTTTATTGTTAATACGTCATTATTATCAGCTCTTCCTTTATCATTATTGTCACTGTAAGGATAAGATATTGATTAGGTAATTCCTTATTTATATAGATTTATATTGTTTACTGATGTTCACATTAATTACCATATGTCATTTTATGTTGATTTCGCTGTTTAATTTCTCGTCCTCAAAGATCTATATTTACGAAGGTGGGAAAGTTGAAGTAATCCGCACATACCTATTCAAACAGATGTATTTCTCAGTTCCAGTAAAAGCACCTGAAAGACAGCTGCTATTTAGGGTTCCATAAATTATAGCAACAGTCAAATTGTAGCATATATATATATATATATATATACTAAGTTCGGAAAGTCCGTATTCACATCAAAACGAGAAAATAGTTCCTTTGGAGAAAATCAAAACGCCCTCAGTTGCAATGCAAAATGGACTTAGCATTGTGGTGGCATCAACACGAATGATGACATTACTTTACAAATAATGACGAACGCTTATGTCAGCTAAGAAGTGATAAACGAGGTATTACCAAATTGAATTTGAATTTTATTTATGAGCTATCAGTTCATATCTAGAGTTCAGATGGGAAAAGGAATCCGGAAAGTGTCTGCCAGTTTATATGTTGAAAGTACCATTCTGGCATTAGCCTGGGGTAGCTGAGGAAAAAACATGGAAAAACCTGGAAGGACGGCCGATCCTACAAGTCAATCCAGAAAGTACAACTACAAATATAGTTTATCGAGAAATCTTTTAGTAACTTACTATGAAAACTATGAATATGTTTGTCTCTCATATTAAATTAATTGTATGAACTCTTTCTACATACCTTTAGTCTCGAAAGAAACATAATTTAGTAGAAAAAACAGTAAAAATAAGAATAAAAAATTAATGATCACGAGAAGAAGAAGAACAAGGAAAAGAACCTGCACCAATTCTTTAAATCAACGCGTCCGAAGCCGCGGGCAGCAGCTAGTAATAAATATTAACCTATAAAATATATATTTTGAAAAAAAAAGAAGAGAAAGCGTGGCCCGGCAGGGAATCGAACCCGGGATTTTTCATTCTAGAGGCCTTATTGAATTAATTCTCTCAATCCTTTCAACTTTACCTTCCTGATTTATCTAACTACTGACAGCACAGTTAAAATCACATACATGTCCGAGGCGGGATGTAACCCGTGATCCTTGAGTATCCAGACAACTTCACTAGCTAGCACGACTACCTGGATCGGCATCCCATCGAGTCGTCCTGTCAAATGGTGATTTAGAACATGTACTAACACCTGACACGTAATATTCTCTAATTCTACTAGAATTTTATATACCTCTAATGTTAAAAATATATTTTAATTCTAACATAGTTCCAGAGGGGCTGCAAATACAAAATTTCGCACACAGGCTCAACATGTAGTGTAAACAACGGGACAATTCCAACATATTGGATAAATCGCCATCTTGGATCTTTCAGCCATCAGTACTGAAAACACAATGTACCTTTAATGACGTATTGGGTGTTTTAAATAATCCGTTTCTCTCAGCTGAGGTATGGATCGTGAGCAATATATTCTGTAGCCTCTTTCGGTGAAGACAAATTGCTTGGTTCGGCAGCCGCTTCGAACAACTACGAAAGAGAGGCCCTGAACTTTAAAATCTCTGTTCAGTTGGAAGCATCGTAGTTGGTGTAACGGTCTCTTCTACTAGTCGAGACAGAGATGTACGCAACCTTCAACGTTATCTTTCCTTGAAGAAACATCGGTTGGCGCGCTTACCTCTTACGTCGCGCACCGCGAGAGACCCTTGAAGAAGCGCTACTTTTCTGTTGGAGATCATCTCACGGTGGTTCTATAGACGTAGCTGCAATCGACGGTACTTAGCTTTAGAATTGGTAAGCAGCCGTCATGTATCTTCTTGCCTCCCACAGCATGTAAGACCGGAGACAATTATATATAAGCTAGAGTTTAGCTTCATTCACGTCTGTTCGCCCGTAGTAGAAGAAGGAGCATACTACTGACGCCAGGACAAGGTCACGTGACTGTTATAATCATACATTGCTACCATAACACTGAAATTATAAACTGCATCAGGATCTACTGTAATTGCAATGACTGTTCGGAGCGAGGTTTCTACGGTCAAGCAGCTACACATCACACAGCCAATACAAGGCACCGCCGTGGTGTAAAGAGTTTTAAAATTGGGTCACAGGACAGTGGAAACCATTAAGTTTAGTGATTACTCACGGTATACAATGTGGCGATCGAAGGGTATGTTGTATGTGTGTAGCGAATGCTTGGTGAACATGTACCAGCCTGTCATGTACTGAGTGTGAAATGCAGTGTTTGTGGGGGTAAAATGTGGTGATGTTACTTCTGCAGGGCGTTTGAACACCTTTGTTACGTTGACATTTTGAGCATTTTCCTACTACCTGCAATCGAATACAAGTTCGGGAATTAATATTGTCTCTCTAAATCAGACCGAGCACCGGTTCATACTGGAGCGACTGTGGATGAAGGCTTTGATAAGAACATCCACTAATGATGTGACCTTCACAGACTACTGATTTGCATCCGATGGCACATCTCTGGGATGTTTTTTAACGCTGACTTCGTGCTGGACCAAATCAAACCTCATCAATACATCTTCTCATTTCGTCGCTACGCTAGGAATAAGCTTCCATTCCGAAGGAAACCTTCCGTTACCTCGTTGAAAGTACGCCTGAACGCTCCGGTTTTCATCAAGGTTAAGGGTGGGCCAACACTGTATTTGATGCCAGTGTTTCTAATGAAGATCGGGCAAAATTCGCACTCCATTTTCAGGTGGTTGTCGGGATACTTTTGATCATATAGTGTAGAAGAAAGACATTAATACAATAAAATACCTTAAAGAACTCTTCAGAGCTGTATTGTACGCGTAACAAATCCCATATTCTGTGAACAGCAATGTTTCCTTCTCTCGTCCTCGGATACTAGTCCGTACTTCTGTTCTGACTTTTCGGACCTGCAAGAAGAAAACAAACCTAACCATAATAATGCTTTAAACCACATATTAAAACAAAAGTTTGTTGATAATCCTGTATTATAATTTTATGTTGTAAACCATATATATATATATATATGTATGTATGTATGTATATGTTGTTACCTGAATTAATAAACCAGGTAGTTAATATGCATTAATTAATAAACAATATATTATATTGTCATTTCTTTTCCACTGATAAGATCACTTTAGATCTTCAAGAAAAAATCCATTTTTTTAATGCCTTTTCTATAACGATTTTCTCTAAAGCCCAGATGTCTGACGAACAAGAATAATCATCATATGTTTGATACATTTGAGAATGTTGTATTTAGTTTCATTATAGCTGACTGGAAAATATAAAATGTGAATACTTGTTATTTCGGCTATATTAGAGAACTGTATTTTTGCTACATTTAATTAAAGTTCCAAAGATTGTGCGAATACATCATTAGTTCACATCCACTATTATTATTATTATTTGGAATAATAAACTAATTATTAACTTGATGCATCTTTAACACTTATGCTACCGGGATATTCTTAGAAAAGAAACCCAAAACATCGCCCATTTCGGGTGATTTTCAATAACAAATTAAAATATATTCCAGGGCTCAAAAGGTAAATACATTTGTATAATATATAAAATTAAAGGCCATGACCTCCTTTACATCCGCAAATAAACACGTGTATCCTGAACTGAGCGATAATGGTTTATGCTTGACAGTATTTTCCGTACAGAAAAAATGTCTGTATTTGAGTTTTTAGACGTACTTGGCCTTGGTATGAAAGAAACGTGGTGGAATATAAAGTCCCACACCACCACGTTGTATTCTTTTGCTTCCTTTCATTTGTAGTGGGAACCTTCGCTGCAAATGTCGCCCGGTTAGTCTGTTAATTCCAGTTGAGATTTGGAGGACTTGTTGAGCCTCAATCACTCCTTTTTTACTCACAGCTTCCCTACTCTCTGTAGAAAGCCTGCTAAATGCACATTGTTCTCGCTTCCTCTTCTAGTTTTATTGAATAGAAGACATACATTTGCTGCTGACATATTCAACAAATGGAAAAATAGTTTATTCAACCATTTTAGTTGTTTCCGGTTGAAGGGGTAGTACGCCACTAATTGATCACTTTTGTCCAGACCAACTTTGCGTATAGAGTAATCTAACTACGTATTGTCTTGTCTTTACAACAGGACTGTTCCTTGATTTCACCGTAAAATCAGACGATGTTTCTTGGTGTTTGGTTGAAAACATAAATATGCCTCATGTGCCTTTCCCACAGATTATCAAAACGTTTGGGAGAAGAGTAGAATCGGTCCATGCAAATAGTATGTCCTTTGTCAAGATATTTTGAGAGAAGCCTCCCAAGAAGCACTATAACGGTGTTGTCCTAAGCACCTTTGCCTGTATATACATCCATATTCAGCACATAACCAACCACTTTCGGCATCACACACCATTTTTATACCATACTTTTGTTGTTTACTCTTCATGCACACACAGAAATGTATCCTTCATCTAAATCCACAAATACCTTCGTCAACTGTCAAATTTGGCCCGGGATCAAGGGATGAAGAACACACCTGTGTAAGAAAGTCAAAGTATCTTATGTAATGGAGTACTGTTATGATTCAAATGAAATTTTGACAAGGTTGTTTGAAAACGATATCTCGACATCAATGGCACCCGGAACGGAGTGGACAGGAACATACATGTAGACCAATAAGATCTGATATTTGGTTTTTTGACAAGGTACGTGTGAAAGATAATTGCAAAAATGCGTGCATTTCATGTAATTTTACTTGTACCCATGAACTGAAAAGAGTGTTGGGTTTCAGTTTGTTAGACCGTTTCAATTTATCTATTTGAAAATCAGCATATCTGTTAGTTTCTGTTTTGATATGTTTTACCATTGTATCTGAGAAAAAGACGGTAAAACCGACATATGGCTTAATTTTTCATCGAGTTGAGCAGTTATACCAACGTTTTCTTAAAAACGGGTCCATTTGTCCATCCAGGGCCAGAATGTCCAGCCTTAGGCTCTTCCTTGATCCTGAATTTACTGGTTGACTTTCACTCCTACGTCTTCCTCTTGTATATCATTATCGCAGCCCTTATTTTGTTGGAATGGAAGTCGTATTTTCAGGTTGAGCCTGATTCGCTCCATAACCAGAATCAGAAACATTTTGAAAACCTGCAATGAAAAGATATACAGAAAATGTAATATAGACTTATATTTATTGAAGATGTAAACAGAAAACTCATTTGAAAAGTGGCAGATTTAAAAAATATTTCATTCACTTCTTCATAAAAAAAGTATTTTTTGTTAGAAATCCCGAATTTAGGGGGCTTGAAGTTTATAAACATAGGTACTTATTTCGAACTCCCGGAATTTTGGGCTTCAGCCCGAAACACTTCAACCCCGGAAATCCGCCACTGCATTTGACTGGACTGAAATAATGCATGCAGAACATATACTTGGATCTTATTTATGCAAAGTTGAAAAAGTAAAGAAACTACATTTTCTAGTATCATTTATATTGTTTCGGTGGTTATAAGCAATATTAGTTTATTAGCCAAAGCATGAAAATATTACTGCTAATATTTTTGATAATATTTGATATACAATAGTGAAGCTTTTTTTTCGTAGTGTCATGACTTTGAAAATATCTAAAACGCATGCATGTATTTGTGCTTGTTAGGGCGTTCGGCAACCGTAAAACCGCAATAACAAAGAAACATAATATAAAGGAACATACCTGTTTCTTCTGGTACAAGATCAGGATCAAGTTCTCAATCGTCACCGTTATCCACATATTTCAACTCGCCTTCAAATACACAATCAATATACATTTTTCTAATAAATCTGCAATATTCTGTTGACTTAGTTTCTTGCCATTTGTGTTTATTTTGTCAGCAAACAACCCCATCCGATCACTCCTTGCAACAACAACTTCTCTCTAACATGTTACGCGTTCAAACGACACTACTTATTGTTCTAACTTTTCGCCAAGAAAGAAGTTCATAATTTGCCCACCAGGCTAAGCAGTATCCAAAGGTATCCTAACAGATGCTGTAAAATAATCTTGCACGTGTCTTGCATGCAATAAAGAAATCTATATATAAGATTAGGCTGTTGTATGGCTTAGCAGGAAGACTAAACAGCCGCATGGTACACTTGTACACACGATGACAAAAGTAAATGGAGGTTGGAGTTATAGGAAGTAGTAGTTTTTCCCTTCAGGAGAATTGTTCCACTGTACACCTAAAAGTTAGACATCAAACATGACTGTTCAAACATGCGCCAAAACTTGCGATAGAAGGATATTCATCCATTGGCAGGAAGCAGGTATGAGTAGATGAACATCATTTAGAAAATCATGAGATAGAGAGGTGGAAATTTCATTCACGTTAAGTTCTAAGGGACAGACATTAATGCAAAGAAAAGGAAATTAATAATATGGACATCATGTAGAAATCTTCATTATGCATTGCAGTCTTGTTCAAACACACACATAGAGATAAATAGAGAGAGAAAGGGGAGAAATAGACAAAGAAAGAGAAAGACGTAGAAATGGAGGGGGACAAAATAATAGGCTTTTCAATAGATTTACTTTGATATTTACGAAAACAAAACTTTATCTTTACTCTCTCAGTCTCTCTCTCTATCTCTGGATTTACAAATACACACGTAACCGAACAATAATAGAAAGAAAGTGAACTAGAGAAAGAGAGAAACATGATAAGATCTAAGAAAGAAAAATGCAAGAAAAACTGACATTAATCGTGAAACAATTTCATTGATATATTACGATCGCAAAAATACTCATAAATCTCTCGACTGTCCAATGACTTGCGTTTTGCAGCTAGGGCATCATTCTCATACACGTATGTTTTCAAAACGTCGTGGCATAATTGAGAATCGAAACTGAATCTACAGACTGAAAGTCCAACAAGTTAACGACTATACTGCATTGGACTTAATTTTCTACTCACTAATATGGTGTTATAATTTTACCTGTTATCGTCTGAAGAAAGAAAATTCACGACAGTGACGTGCGAAAGTCTCATTCACTATTTTAGAACTTTGCAAGGTTACACTCAGTTTGACATAATAGTAGGGACAGCTTGGATGTATGCTCGCAAAATTTACACATTCGTAGTTTCATGAAAAGAAGTTACTAGCAGAAACTATTGAAATCCAGGAAAGGTGTTCATGTTCCGACCAGGACTCGAACTCGTGTTTTTTTCGCGTTAACTTAGAAAGAAAACGTCTTAACCATGAACTAATTTTAAATCTGAGAAAACTTTGCCAAGATTTGTCGTATTAAAACACCACAGGCGCCCTTTTCTCAAACTACTATTCCACTAATTCACTAGTTTCCAGCTAAATTCTAAATTTCACAACTTCTAATAATTTTTATTTCTAAAACAATTCCAACACTAGTAGCTTGGTGGCTACTTTGATAAGTCACATGGCCAAACTCACTAGTGTATAATACGACCCACACGTAGAGAATATAGGAACCTTCATACGACCTGTGAGATTTTATAACGCCCCTCAAAACATGAAAACAACATGCGCGTCCTGTGTATATACGTCATTACTTGATGACTTTGTTAATATCAAGTTTTGCACAACACACATGAGTAAGTTTTACTATCAAAAGCGTATTTGAAAGAACGGAAAGGACTGAAACAAGTTTCAGTGTGCAATATCTGTGTTCGATTGTATGCTTTACTTCGTTGGCGCGGTGGCCTAGTGAGTTAAGGCACGCTACTTCTGAACATTTGCAACTTTGCCGACGACGGCACGAACCCCACATCTGAAAAAGTAGTTTTCATTCTTCACGAAACAGTAGTAAAGTGATAGGCTAATAGTAATATATTTAGTTCATTTAAATAGTTTTAGTTTTCATTTCTGCTTCTACTTGTGAGTTCCTTCTACCACACTATATTAAAGTTTGATAAATACAATAATAATTACGCACTTTGAGTTGACTCTTATAATATGAGAAAGGGTTATGTTGGATAAAGTAGCTGGTAACTCTGAGCTTTTTGGTTTTGTCTTTTATCGTAGTTAAGTAAACAGTAAACAATGGTATTTCATATTTTTGATACAAGTTCGATATACCAGGTCCGATATATTTTTGCTAATTATTATGTATGGTGAAGACGACTATAAAATATATTAAAGATAGAACCGGAATCAACTCTTGAAGATCTTGTATTGAATATCTATAGATTTATATATTATTATAAGCGCCCATCATTATCATCATCAAATATATATATATATATATATCACATATATTTATTTGATATATAATATTGACAATGAATTTAGATTTTTTTCTGACCTTTAGGAATCAAAGTTTCAATCCGGAATAGGAAAGGGGAAGGGATTCGGAATGGTGTTGGCCAGGGTCTAAGTTTTCGATACAATCCCTATATTAGCCTGGTATGACTGAGAAAAATCCTTAGAAAACATTAATCATTACAGTCTGCCGCTGGGATGGAACACACGACGTTCCGAATGCTACACCAGCGCTCTACCACTGACGATTGACAAATGAAGAATGAGTGGGTGGTACCTTACCATTTCTGACACCCAGTATAATATGTTCGTATATTCACATCTACCCGTATATGATTTGTATGCATGTGTGAATTTATTTATGTCGTTTAAGCATAAAACTCGCCCCAGATAAGTTGTGGTAAAAGAATCCTGGAAGGATTTTTTAAAAATTATTTTAAAATCTTTAGGTATCTGAGGATCAAGCCGGGATAGGGCTGGGAGAGTGTGTAGGAATCTAGACGGCAAGTACCTATTTTATAGGTACCATCACAGCATTTGCCTGTTATGGCTGAGGAAAGTCTTGGGAAACATAAATTTGAATGGTCGGCCACTGGAATCGATCATAGGACACGTGACACATTTTAACAAAATTGGATACTGGAGCAAAGGAATAATCCTTGGGAGAGATTCCCAAAAGCCATCGTAAGAGAAAAAATAACTTAAAAACTACGACTCCCCTAGGTTTGTAAAGTACACTCGAATTCACAGAGGTCAGATACGCCAAACTTACGGCAACCGCGTGTGGAAATTAACATTGGAATGAAGGGTAAATTTTCCCTGGGAGTCTGTATGTGAACACACGTATAATGCATTATATTCGAATTATAACGTTATTTTTTATCAACAACATGTCATCCGCCTGTAAATATAACTTTATTTACACCCTGAGGCAACCTTAAAGAGTATTTCGAGGTTTTGTCCTCAACTAAAATCGATATGATACAATCAACTTAGGCCCTGGGCTCATGATTCTAGTACCAAACTGCCGGGGCGTAGTGGTACGCCTCGGGCATGAATGTTTGTGTGTGTGATTTTAACTTAATTCTAAGAATATGAGTCTATACAGGTTAAAAAGGTATATCAAATTGAACAAATTAAGCTCGTTTAGGGAGAATTAAGTTCAAAATGTTGGAGAGAGTTGGCTAAGCATTCGAGAGGTCCTGGGATGGAATCTTGCGGCAGACAATTACAACTGAGGTTTTCCAAGAATTTTCCTCACCCATACCAGCCAAATGCTATGATGGTGCCTATAAAATAATCACTAACCGTCTAGATTCCAGCAGCACACTCTCCCAACCCTATTACGGCCTGATCCTGATGTCTAAAGGCTTTAAAATATTGTTTTTTAAAAATCCTTCCAGGATTATTTTTTCCCACCCTATCCCGTGCAAGTCCTTTGCTTAAACGGCATAAATAAATTCACAATTGCAAACAAATCATATACTGTAGATGTGAATATGCGAATATAATATACTGATTATCAGGAATAATACGGCTCAATCTTCAAGCTCGATCTTCATTGTCAATTGTCAGTGGTAGAGCGTTGGAGTAGCATTCGGGAGGTCGGGAGTTCGATCCCAGCGGCCGACCATCCTGAGTGTAGTTTTACAGGGTATTCACACAGTTACACCAGGCAAATGTAGAGGTTACACCTTCAACATAGTCCCTGACTGAAACATATCGAATGCTTTCCCTTTTGTGGCGACATAAGTCGACCACATTGATATAATAATATTTATTGGGGTTAGTGGTGGTTCTGTTCACTACTTTCGCAAAAAAAAACAAGGCCAAGTAACAAATATTGCTATTTAATTCATTAACAAAATGACATCGAATAAATATGTCAATTAGCAATATAGATAACAACAAATTCAAAAAGATCGTCAAAATGGCCACCAACGTATCACGCGAAGCCACATGGTTCACACGGCTCCCATAACATAATATTCGCAACGCAGTAACACACGTAGTATTCCAGTGAATTTCAAATACAAAAAAGGAAACAACTAAATAGGCTACTGGAAATACTATCATAGATAATACCTTACTATATTACAATACACAAACACACTACTAAAGGGAGCATACTCTCTAC
>JAGDQP010017643.1:26299-38083 GCA_022664845.1 Lepisma saccharinum | reverse complement strand
CTCCCAACCAAGCTCCCGGAGCTTCTGGCGAGTAACTATCGATGTGTGTTGCCTGGCTTTGTCCTGGTGGAACACAATGCCTTTCCTATTGGCCAAAGCTGGCCGCTTCTGGGCGATTGCTGCCTTCAGACGGTCCAATTGTTGACAGTATAGTTCGGAGTTAAGGGTTTGGCCGTAGGGGAGCAGCTCATAGTAGATAATTCCCTGCCAATCCCACCAAACACACAGCAAAACATTCCTGGCCGTCAATCCTGGCTTGCGCACCGTTTGCACCGGCGTACCGCGCTTCGACCACAACCGTTGTCGTAAGTGATCCACTTTTCATCACCAGTCACCAACCGCTTCAGAAATGGGTCGCTTTTGTTGCGATTCAGCAGCGATTCGCAGATGGAAATTCGGTCCATGAGTTTTTTTTGCTTTAACTCATGTGGCACCCATACATCAAGCTTCTTTGTGTATCCAGCCTTATGCAAATGGTTCCACACGGACTTTTGTGCAATGTTTAGCTCTTGGGCAATCGAAACAGTGCTTACATGACGGTCGGACGGACAATGTCCATGATTTTATCGACATTTTCGACACGTGGCCTTCCAGTGCGTCGTACATATTTGACGTCAAAATTACCGGCACGGAATCTACGAAACCAAAATTGCGTGTGATTGGCTGTTACAGTATCAGGACCATAAACACTATTCAAATTTGCAGCCGCCTGGCTTGCGTTTTCGCCTTTATTGAAGAAAAACTGTAAAATATAGCGTATTTTCTCTTTGCTAGTGTCCATTTTGACGCGTGCTCACACAACACTGATTCAACTCATCACAACTATCTGAACAGTGTTTGTAGTACGCAATCTCATCGTTTGAACGCCATCTTGTTGAACCCGATCGGACTTATACAACGGGAGATACAGATCACTGAAGCCATCTATTATCAAAATAATGGATTACTTTCTACTACACCATATATATATATATATAAAATGACAATAAGTTTTGTCTCCTAAGTTTCACTGAACATTTTAGATTTTTTTTAAACTAAGAATATATTGATATAATACTGAAACGGTAAACAACGATGACTTTCAAGTCTGTCGATGACCACGCTTCTGTTTTCGTTGCTAAGAAACTTATATACTAAGAAACTAAGTGTATTTAATACTTTACTGTAGTCAAATATTGTAACCAACGCTTAATATCAGATTATTAATTGTATGTTACTTTTAACTAAAAATATTTAGTTAAAGTGGGCCATACAATATCTATAGCATAAGCTTGTAGGCCTTTCATATACGGCAAAATTAAAGCTTCCGTAGTTTATGATTAGAATATCATAACCTGAAATTATATCATAAAAATTAGTAGAATGATTTGAGCAAAGAATTAATACAGTGTTTGTGCATCATCCGTCAAATCAAGTGTAAAGTTAATTGAATAAAGGCGTTTTACTGAAACTTGAAACTACGGGTATAGTATACTATTTGTTGTTGAGATAACTTAAAAATGATTAATATAAAATTTGTTCTTTTGATATGTTCTGAACGATTACATTACTTATTTTATACTAGGTTGTGTTAAAGGATAGTGTTACAACGGTGTGCTGTCATTAAAATGTGATTATTTTTTTGTTGGAGTAGTGACATTATTATTGTTCAATGCATTCCGAGTTTGTTGGCAAAATATATTTGAGATACTTTTTTCTCTCTCGGTACAAAGACTTTCTGAAAACGTATCCGAAATATTAAAAAGGAAAATAGTAAAGCGTTGTACTGCAATTCAGATATAAAAGTTCGTGAACATTTCGAAAACAAAGAGCAACACCGTTTGTGACATCTTGCTGAGGAATGTTACACCAGAGCAGAGCAGAGCAGAGTAAAATGACGTTCTTGGATGAAGTGTCGAGCAATTCTGCTCATGACTTCTATTTGATTGTATGACGGATGGATAAAAAGCGTATATGAAGTGTACAGGCCGCAACTGTCGCAGGCCTGTGTGTGCACTTGAAGTGGATGTTGATTTCTTAAATTAATCCAATAAGATGACGGTGGTAGTTCCGTGTTATTTTCAAAGTTGACGATTTTCCTGTATTGTAGAGGAGAAAGGAGATGTTATAGTCTTCTGATGGCCGATGAATTTGAATCACAGTAGATGGTAATTGGTTACTCCATTGCAAAGTTATTTCTGACTTACAGTATTGTAGTTATTTATTTGACGTTGAGTTGCAGGATGTTGGTGACGATTTCAATGAGAGTGATGATGATCACATTGGTGTCCTGAGCAGTTTGTATCTTGGTGAATCCTTTAGAAATAACTTTCATGACATCTTCGAAATTCAGATTTTGTACAAGTGGTGAGATTTTCTGTACGATCTGGCCGAAATTTATGCTTCCAGAAGGTGAATTTTCCTTACTATTGACATCAATCTTGGGTGCAGGTTGAGGAACAGTAGATGGTGATGTTTGTTGAGACTGCAAGGTAGTAGTTGCTGTAGTAGTAGTAGTTTGCCGGTCAGTATTTGAAGTTCGAGAAGCTTTATATTTCTTGAAGGTTGTACAGCCCTTGTAGTTGGCAGGATGATCTTGCTTACAATTGGCACATGTAGCAGGTGTAGTACGGTCCATTTTGGTACATTCTGTGGATAGGTGAGCTCCAGCGCATTTGACACATCTGGGATTCATGAAGCACGTGAATTGCGTGTGATTATAACGCTGACAGCGATAGCATTGCAGCAATTTGTTTGGTCTGTATAGTTCTATAGCAATACGATAATGGCATAAATATTCCAACTGAAAAATTTCTTGAATATTAAAATTCCTTTTCAGTGAGACTAAGAAGAGTGGCATGTAAATCCTGTGATGAGAAGTAGGATCTCGACGGTACATTTGCTTGACATCTTGAATTGGATAATTTTGAGCAACAAGTTCTTGATGGATATCATTAGGATCGGTGTCCACTGGTAATTTCCGGATAACAATTTTGAAAGGCCGTTCTGACTTATGCACGTCTGTAGTGAATTGTAGTTTCGTTTGAAGGCAATATGCTTTGAGTTTATCGTAATCTTCCTGTGTACTGGCTTGAAGACAGATGAAGTCGTTGGTATGACGAATTTTAAGCGGATTCTTGCAGGTAGCAGACAAAGTTCTTGTAAACTGGTATTTCTGTTCTATTCCATATATAAAAAGTGCAGGTGGCTTGGATTTATTGTCTTTAGGAACAATATTTTCTTGAACTTCTAACGACTGGTAACGGTTGGTGATCTTGACACCTGAATCTGTGGCGACATTGCGAAGTTTTGCTGTTTTCTTGGGTTCGATGAAGCCATTGGTGTCCATTGAATGGTCAGATTCTGAAGAAATGTGAATTTCTTGAGCTTTATTTTTATTATTATCAGTGATCTTGACGAATTGAACAGCACTGGCTACTTGCGCAGATTTCTTGACAGGCGGCGGGCCATCTGAGTGCGGAGGATCCGGGCGCTCGTGGATCAGAACTGGGACATTGGTGGGAGGTGTCCCTACAAAGGGCAAACTCGAATCACTGATAGCACCTTTCTTCTTAGCTAATTCGCATCTTGCTTTGCGTTCTAATCTAGCGACCATTTCAGGTTGACCAGGATATAATTCTCTAGCATGGGCTAGCCCTTCTGGAGAAAGAGCATACTTGAAATTGGGATCATTCATTTCTTTAAGGATTTCATTAACATCTTTTATTTCGAAGCTCATTGTATAACACCGTGCAAAAGCTGGAACGAGGAACACAAGCTCCGTACGCAACGGCTCCTATTACTCGTATGTCATGTTACACCAGAACATCTTTACAACAATTTGTGTAATCCATATCTTGCGCAGACTCGTAGAGCACATTTGAAGAAAAACTATTGCAAAAATGGGATCGATTTAAAATGCATATATTAGTTATCTGGATATTTAATGGCAGAACTAACAACATTAACGCTGCAAATAACTCCATATGAAAAAAAACAACATCAAGACATGAATAGTCCTTAACGTGCTCCTAGTGAAGTATAAACCTACGCTCATTTCTTTCTGATGCTGTCAGTAATGTAGCTATACGTTAGATGTCCCTTTTCTAAAAGAAAGAGTGATGAAGTTTTTACTTTCCGCTCGTCTTTATATATGCTCTCCTCCCTCTCACAACAGACGGTTTCACTGTCTTCTGTATGGCCACTGGAACCTTGAAGACACGAATGATATACTGTATATACCCTCTTCAGTGCCGTAATTATTTTCATGCTAGTGCGTTGTTGAGATAACAATTTTCTCTCCCCGTTTCGCCCCCCCCCCCCCCCCCCTTTCTCTCTCTATCTATCTATCTATCTATCTATCTCTGTGCGTGTGAGTTCATGTATGATTTGTATAAACATATAAGAAATTTCGAAATGTTGTTTCGGTTGTGAGAGGAGCGCAGTGTTTTTTTTTTTAGAATATTTCATTTGGAGGTGTCTCGTGGAGGCTTACGAAAATTCTACATAATGTATATCGACTCCAAGATACTAACATTTAAAATAAAAATAATTTTAGTTAAAAATATGTAGTACTTCTTTAGTTAACCTCAAAATAATATGAACAATGCTTATATAATGTGCTATTATATGCGAATTTCATTATATGTGTGTGTAATTCAACTGTTGAGATTAATTAGGTCCAGGGAGCGGTTGAAAATCACCCCGGAAAGATGCCTGAAACAAACAGTGGATGTGCGGCTGTCTTATCGTTAGAGAGAAAGAGATAAGCTATCGTGCGGGAATTAACTTTGAATTAATCATCAAGACTTCATCTATCTTAATAACATAAAATGGTTTACTGTCACGTGGTTTTAGGCTGAAAGAATATTGTTTGATACAAAATAGTTTTTTTTTTATTGTTTGGAAGTTTTGTCAATTTCATTAACCTAAAGCCTTAATTTCTACGATATGTTCGCGAAAAGTTGCTTGAAAAGCTTCTGATCGAATTTTGACAGGAGATATGATCAATGAGATACGTCTCAGACGGAGTGTATCAAGAGATATAGATTGTGTGGTAATATTAAATTTTTAAATTATTTTCAACTAGATGACACATGGTTATATCAATCTACTTCTTTAAAAAAAATATCTTCATATTATAACTTAGTAGTATGGTATGAGGCCATTAACCATAGTAGAAGCTGACAACATTATCTTTCGAGTACAGATTGTTAGGCGTAATGATAACATGGACACAGATCTGAGTTTTGTGGTTGTTACCTTTTCATCAGTGCGCTTATTAAAACTTAGAAATTTTCATTAAATACTTTAAATGTTTGAAAACACCATTTGAACTTCATTTACTGAACTCAAACTGTAGACATCTTTGATCGTTAAAGTATAAAAACAATTTACAGTAAAGTGGAGTACAATGATAAGAAACACTTATTCTGGCACTTCTGGGTTTTGATGTTCACTTATTTAATCGACAGTCATTGAGCTGTTATTACAAGAGGTCTTCCTACAGAAGAGAAAAACAACAAAATGAGTCAAACAAAAAAGGAGCCATCAAAATGCAAATGGACAGGCCACCAATTGCTTAAAATGAGGTAATGAATGAAATATTCATCTTATCTAGTTTTGTTCCTTCTTTCACTTCTCTTTCTCTAAGAGCCATTTTATAACTTATCTCACCATTACAATACTGTCTCTTTCAGGGCCAACTAGAGAACTCTCGTGCCTTTGCAGTCCCATTTCACGGAAGTTTGATAGCAAATGGTGAAAGAAAACGAACAAGGAGTTTCTATGGAAGGAAACTTAGCAGGAAAGAAAATAAAAGAAGACGTGGAAGGAAGAAGACGACAATAAAGTTATTACATGAACCATAGGATATTTTGTGTGGAGAAATGTACAATGGAGAAAATGAATTTAGGTATGGATGGAAGAAGATAAAAATAACTCAAATGAGTTGAACTGGAAAATAAAATAGAGAGAACAAAGAGAAATAGGGAGTATGTGTTAGATGGAAAACATATATTTAATCCATAACAGGTTAACCATAAACCTAGTTCCACCAATGGAGGAATAAACTGGTGCCATTCGTGATTCAAATAAATTCACAGATCAATGGCACTTATGCCGTTCGCACTTACATTTTATTATTATTTTTCTTCATTTTACTTTCTCTTTACATTTTTTTTCTTCTTCGTGGCAATCTTTGTCCCATCTCTGGTTCTTCATTATATATAAATTCTATACAATTTCTATGATATAAAAAGGAAATAAAATATTCAATTGTTGAATTTAAAAACCTGATTACCGACACTTAACTTATTGTTGCGCATAAATACTATGGAAAATATACTAGGAAAGAAATTTATGAGAAAAAGAAGTGACAATTTAGGTGAGCTAATAGAAAAGAGCAATGTCATTTTGTGACCAGGCTGTCGAAGACAAGAAATGAAATAAAAATGTAACCAACCTTACACTGTATGTACAAGCTGTGCAAGATATCTCTGCAAAATCATATTGAAAATCGAGTACATTGCGGTGATTTATCCTGTTCTATAGTTTTGATTTATTGAATATATTTTGAGACTTTAAAATCTGTTGATCGAACGTAAATCAAAATGTAAAATGGTTTAACTATAATTTTGTTCTGTAGTTATAATTGTAGTTATAACTGTAGTTATAATTGTGTGAAATAGTTTAAGTAATGCTAATTTGAATAAACATATCAGTAGCTTTCCAAATAGGGATTTTGTTTAAGGATTGAGTGGACAAATTTTGCCCCCGTTGGTACTCCATGTGAACAAACAGATTATGGTACGTAACACAAGGGTTAAGAACTTTTAAAATATTTGTGTAGTATTCAGGAGCAAGGCATCACCTAAAGAATCTAAATTTATGTTTATATAGATCCGTTGTAATAATCGTCTGTACTGTACTGTATACGAGGCTGGTATCGACTAGCAGTTTCAGGGAAGACGTTCGAGTTGGCTGTTGTAAACATTTTGTTATTTTAGAAGGTCACAATGATATATATATATATATATATGAGCTGAATAACATTCTTTGCCTCGTAATTCAGAAAATAAATATGAACAGTCAGACTGCGTAGAATAATAGTGGCTACATTTTTCGTCCACAATACAACAGGACACAATTATAGCATCTTCAATTCGGAACTGCTGGCCTATAGTTTACTGTACATTCATTTCACTTGGTCGAATAGAAAATATTTTTCTCCTTGATTTGTATGAACGGTTCTTTACAATATTTTAATGAAATCCTGATATTTGCGTTGGAGAACTTTATTAAAAAATTGATTAGCAAAGCACAATATTGAAAATAGTCTCTGCTTGACATGTGATTCTGTTCAGCGTAATGTGTGAATACTAGAACTATGTGGTAATAGGTAGCATCATCGACATTTAATCACAACAGTTGTCGAAAGGACCGTCATCATTGCTTTATAACAGTGCATTGCAAGAGAAACCGTTTTGTTTGAGAAAACTGCAAGCTTAAACACACACATACACAGAAAAAGGCCCTGTATAAACATGATTTCGAGATTAATCGCTCATTTATGATTATTTCCGTATGTGTGACATTAATGTAGTCTTTCCCATGTAACAGTGCGAGGCAAAATGAAACAGTAATAACAGTCGCAGCACTCTCTACAAACAATTTGCCGAGTCTGTATGATTCTGTACTATCATTTGTTCCTTCTGCCAACCCCTGTCTTTGTCTAAATACTGCCTTATAAGCATGGTATCTGTCAAAATAACGGTGGCCCATAAAGAACTTTATCAGAAATACAGAGCTTAACCATGACAGAAGAACAAATATATTGTTTTCATTGGAGAAAGAAATACTAAAGAAAATCGACATAACCTGCCTTTCTCCAGGATAAAAGCGCACGTCTCATGGTTCTAAAACCTTAGCTCTGTTTAGTATCTTGAAATATAGTAATACTGGTACAGCTATGGACATCAAGATTGTCGCAAGTCTATAGCTAACATTTCTTCTCTCAGAAATAAATATATTGAAGCATCGTATAAATTCACTGACTTGTAATGATACGCAGAATTGCGTAACGCATTTGTGTGAAAAAATTGTCCTTATACATAGTACATTATACATAGGTTAATGTACAAAAAATTAAATTTTGCGTCGAAAACATTAGAAGTCGAACATTCCCAGCAAGTTGTAAAGATTCCCTATAAAGTTGTAAAGAATTTGGGTTATGAATCGGGTTAAGGTCATGTTTTTTTCTTTTCTGGTTCACATCTTTATGCAGACAGTTTGCATATGTTACCAGTTTCGAAGACTACACAATGCAAATATCTCGTTTATGTGATTCGTGATTCAACTCTAGAAATTGCACTTAACATAATATCCTTACACCAAATGATAGAGGATATTAGTCGCTACCATACGGGCGTAAGCCATAGTGCTGTTACCGCCAATACAATTCATTTTATCTTTTAGTCGCTACCATCTCTTCACACCTTCCGTTCTGTCAAGCTTTCGCCGTTATGTAATTTCTATATCTAAGCGAAATAGAGATGACCAATTTCATTTTATCAGCTTTACTGTGTTTAGTGTTTTGTCTGTTGAGAAACGGCTAACAACTAAAACCGATTTCCTTCCCCATCTAACCAATGACCATTAAATGTGTGCTTCTGGAAGCGATGGGGAAGATTAGAAAGAGAACAGTAGAAGAAGTTTGGGGAAGTATAACTAAGCGTGTCTAGGGAAATATATCTTTATTGGAGTATGAAAGGTTACTCTCAAGGAAATAAAAAAGGGGAAGCTGCAATACAAAGAGATATTCTAAAATCTATCTATCTCTTCTGTCTAATCAACAGAGTAAGTTTTCTTTCCTATCTCCAACAACAATTACATTGTATGTGCGATTTATATAGAAACACTGACCTTTAATAAGTATTAAACACGTTACATATCTAAAATATATAAACGAATTCTCATTTTATTATTAAAACATTAAATAATTTTCCATAGAATCGTACACTTTTGATATTCTTGATGCTCTAAAAGCTTAGACATATTGTTCTGTTTTTTTTTCCCTTTCGCTTGTATCTTTAGTAATTTCTTCTCTTTTCCATTAGGTTCCCAGAGGATGAGTCTCGTTAACCTCCCTAAGGACGTGACGGAAAGCCTTCGGAGACTTGTCCCTTGCGCTTGTCTCTTTCTTTCTTAGTCTTTCTACTACGAGAAACAACAAGCCTGTCAGCAAGGATATCTTTTACTTTTTTCACTTAATCTTCGCCCTTTTACAACTTCTGATGTATCCCTGTCGGTACTACTTCAGTCACATGATGATGACGTTTTTGGACTATTATTTGTCTTTCTTTCTGGAAGTGACTGAGTGTGAGAGAGAGAGAGTGGTAAACGTAATAAGGTCTTTTGCGAAATTTCTCTTTCGTTTCTCTGAGTTTTCTGTCTGCATTTTTTTTTAATTTTCTTTTTGCCAGAGATTTGCCATAGCGGAAACAATGATCCTCTAGGCGTCTCTTCGCTTCTCAACAGTCATGGATTAACGAGATCATTTACCTAATCCTCGCTTCTGCCATTCAGTTAATAACAACCTATTAAGTCTCACTTAATATTATCTTCAGAAAAGGGACGTTTGAAATGTTATGCGGAGAATAGGAACCGAGATTGAGAAAGAATGAACGATAAGAGGAGGGAAAGTAAGCTATATTTTGTAGATCTAAGGAGATTAGTGTAATTAATCTTCTCTCTATTCAAGTTTATTTCGTAAAGATGAGAATGCATTATACTCCACATTCTGCAGTTAAGTTTCTCACTTAAATGTGATGAAAAAGATAAGAATGAATAGAATAAAATTTCATACAAGTGTAGGCGAACAATTAGAGCATTTTTGTAACATTTATTTTCTGAAAAAAAAATCAGAATTTTAAATAAAAGAACAATTTCCGAAAGTCTATGGTGAAACCTTGCTTCGATCCCCAGTAGTAAAATTTGCTAGTATGTAGAAGTGTACAGTACAGAGAAATTTGAAAAAGGTGTGGTCTTACACGTTATAAAATTCTTATAACTAAGAAGACAATATTTGTTTACAGGTTGTAGAATACTAATCTTACTTGGGAACGTCTGAGAAGATTGTGATAGTTATGAAAGCAATGATTACTTGTTTTCTGTAGAAGTATATCCCTGGCGCTCTTGTTGGTCGAAATATTGGCATGCAACGTTAGTATTTCTGAAACCGGATTCAATTTAACTAGAGTTCATTGGCCCAAAGTTCTTTTTAAACGAAACTATACTCTCGGCAGTATTCTTAGAAGCTCACAAGCTCGTGTGAAAGATTAGTATAAACTTTTATAAAAAGGAAACATTCCATTTTACGTTCATTAAGAAAGCTGTTACGTTACTGTTGAGCAAAGAAGTTCCTTGAGACTTTTGCTGTTTTCACGAAAATAGAAATCCATATCATATGTATGTTTTCAATATTTCTCCTTAGGAAAACATCACGTGAATATAACACACTGATACAAGTAGTAGCGTAGTAGTGGTGTCTTTAACAGTAACTGCATATTAAATACGAAGTTACGCATTTCTGGGCTTTTAAATTTACTAATCCTAATGCTGGCCAGAATGTCTAGAATGACTAAGAATTTAAAATTTCTTGAACTCTTTCAAGATGTTGATTAAGATGGGTTTAAATATCAAAAGTTAACTTATTGAATTTTAATCACTTCTGGCTGAACAGAGAGGATTTCATAATATTTTGGGTTTTCGACTAGGAAAGTGCGAATACCCGAAATTTTGGTTAGAAAATATCCTTCTCCGTTCTTATCTGGAAGTTTGGATACCACTATAGATTTTCTAAAATGGGAGACGAGAAAGAACCAAAGATTTGATTTCTGAGAACTCCGGATCTTTTAGGAAGTTTCCAGGAGTGTGAAAGTCTCAAAACCTACTCATCGAGAGTTCTCCAAATCTCGAGAATTTGGAAACGCTAAGAAGATCGTAGGCTTTGAGAGGCCCTCGATATTTGCTGTCTTGAAACTGGAAACTTTGAAACCCACGATAAATTCTAACAAAAAGTAATAAGATATGTTCTTACATACTGGTTGCTGTTGGGAGCCTATATATTGACAATTTGCCTTTGTTTCATTTTGCCATTGAGACGTTACGCGCTGTTTAAGTGTACAATTTTCAGCGTCAAGCAATATCAAAGATAGGTTGATTTATATATCGACTTCATGCTTTTTTGAGTATCCTTACATATTAATTGCAAGCTAGTTTGGATTGTGGATATCTGCTTATATTTTTCAGGCTACTCTCACGCTATTTAGAACTCCTCAAACATCTCAAAAATAATTACTTAATGTTGCAAATGCAGAATGTAAGTTTAGCACGGTTGACTATAACAGATTTGAATTAAAATCAATACTGTTAACGTAAGTATTGGCATATATCAAGGTACATTTTCCGCCCGTAAATATTTTCTGATTCCCGTTGAAGATTGGTAATAGCGTGTGTTTAGTGTTTGAACATAGTGTGCTCACTTTTGGATCTTGTATACTTGTACACCAATAAATCATTTTCAAAGTTTTGCATTTGGAATTAATGGTTTTTAAGCCTTATATTCTAGTCAAATGTGTACCCTCATGTTCAAAATGGAAGGATTCTACATGATTTGCTGTGCCATAAATCCAGTCGCACGCTGTTTGTGGCAATAAAAGGGATAGGTTAGTCACATTTAGACCTAAATATAATAATAAATAATAATAATAATAATAATAATAATAATAATAATAATAATAATAA
>JAGDQP010017643.1:0-26289 GCA_022664845.1 Lepisma saccharinum | reverse complement strand
AATAATAATAATAATAATAATAATAATAATAATAATAATAATAATAATAATAACAATAATAATAATAATAATAATAATAATAATAATAATAATAATAATAATCTATATACGTTTATAAGTCCGAAATGTCGTGTGTTTTAACGCTATACAAATCTGCATGCGTGTATTGATTTCCGTATAATTTTGCGTACACGTTCCTTGGGCACAGCAGCAGGATGCAGTGGTATTTTAAGTCACTGAAAATGACTGCTGTAAGCCATTTACTAAAGATGACGTAGTAAACGTTATTTCCAGACGGGAATGACATATTCCAGGATGATAATGCCTTATGCACACTGCTATCCCTGTTCATATGTTGTTTCACGAGCATGCTGATAGGATTCGACATCTTCTTTGGCCCGCACAGTTCCTAGATATGAATATCATCGAACCTCTGCGGTCTATTTTGGACACCAGAGTTCAACATCGATTCCTCCTCCTTTGTCTCTACCTGAATTGAAGACTGTATGCAGGGATCTCGCAAGGATTTTCAGCTTGGCGAGGTGTAAAATCAAAATTGGAAGGGTATAAGTGGAGTTTAGCAAGTTAGATGGAGCTCTATAGAATTTTCGGGTGACACCTCCCGAAGGAAGAGTCTGGCGAAATCAGTGTCTGTGCTACATCAATAATGGCTTCAAACTAAACTCACCACCATTCAGGACTTGTATGGGTCTACTGCGTCCAGAATTCACGCTGTATTGCGTGCTAAAGGTAAACAAACACCTTATTAATACAACAGCTTGCGAATTACATAAGCGTTTTTATTATTTTGTCCAATACGTGCAGGGGAATATTTTAAAGATATTTTCAGGATAATTCAACTAAAACGATTATTCAAAGAAAATGCGCTTGTATATATATAATAAAATAGAAGCATCAGGTTGCACAGACCAGCGCAGGGACGTGATTGAGCAAGACCTATGTCAATCATTCTTCAGATGCGAGAGTAATACATTGTCCAAAAGGCATAAATAAGACTAAATATAAAACAGTAGAGGAGTTAGGAATGATACATTTCTAAACTAGACTTCTTAAACGTTTTCTCAAAAAGAAGCAACCAATTAAAAACTTTTTAAGATTCAGAGGCGAAAAGGGACCCCTACCATTGATTAGATTGTTCACCAGAGATCCATCACTGGTCAGCAGCTTAATAACTAATAGGATAACAATTGGATTTAATAGGTATCAAGTAGAAGCTTTACGCTCAAATGCTAGGCCATTGACATGCAGGAGATGTTACCAATATCATGCCACACAGCCATGTAACAACGTCATAGTTTGTTTTAAATGTGAATATCCGCATTCCAGCAATAATTGTTCAATAACTCCAAATTTAAAATTTTGCGTTAATTGTCGTTCTGAGGGACACCGTACCGGCAGTTCTACCTGCCCGAAGCGCTGAAAGAAACCTTTTCCGAACTCCCCTATAAAGATCTACCGGGACAATCAAAATTCATCAGAATTAAATAAGGATCAAACTAACTCAGTTACTGGAGATAACTTAACAAATGAAGAGACTTTACAAAAATCAGACTCAATAGCGGGCTGATGTCTTGCAAGATCATACTTCAAAAATGGTTAAATGGGTTACTTCAGTGCTCAGCCTGGTCTTCCCAGATAAGACACCTCAGTAACTGTCTTCAATTATGAATTCTGTCTCAGAAGAATCGCTTCAATGTCACCTCAACATTTTGCAATCTGTGGATGGACATATATTTGTGGGCAAGGAGCCATTCAAGAGGAAAGTTAAGAACAACTACGATGATCCTGCGCCGGAACAAGACTCTGAAACAAATTCACAACCAGAAGAAAACAACTAAATTTTGAAGAAAACTAGCTGGATGTTCCACAACATTTCCTATTTTCAAAGGATGTCTTTGAGGACCCAGCAACATTTCAATTTCTCAACATTGTAATACAACAAAGGATATATTATTGCCCGACCAATCACCTTCAAATCAGAAAAGAATTTTTAGTGACCCTCTGAATACTAAATCATATTCAATAATTACTATTAAGTAGAAATGCATATAATTTATAGGCATTTCACCTTAATAAATTTCAATTTATTGGAAATTTAAATTCTATTTAGATTAATGTATTATTAATCATAATTATTAATTAATTATCGAATAAATCTACTACTGTTTAGCTATATCATAGGAGTAGTTTGTATTATAGAATATTGACAAACAAACGAGTCAACTCAACCTTCTCCTCTAATTAAGCAATTAAATAATTAATAAAAGAAATCCTGTGCGGTTGATCAAGCAATTAACTAAATTAAACGCTAATAAAATATTTGCCCACTTCTAGTTCATACGGTTTTGGACACAATGTAACAGAAGAGAGACCTTTCTGACTGTTTGCTGGTGGGAGTGTTTTTGTTCTGGTGCAGTTTCTGTTTATCTGATCTAACAGAATTTTCTAACTCAATTTAATTTAATTACACTCAGGACGAACGTGGCCTAGTCAGCCAGAAGTCCAGCCTGGGTGACCATGCGGGCCGAGGTAATTTCACTTCCTTGCGTCAGGTTGGTGAGCCAAATTCCGAAATGTCAGGTAGTGTTAAAAATCTAGAATCTGGATTCCGCTAAGATTTCAGAACCGGATAATGTCTCTATACTCAGGAACGTATTTCTTGTCGTCTGGATCATTAATTCATCGTAGAAAATATATCGTGTTTTTTGCTGTAGATAACGAAAGGTTATATAGTAAATTAAGTCTCTATGTAAAAGTGTGTGAATATTTTTTTATTATTGTTTCAACTGTTCTAATACAAATGTGAAGTTCTACTGCTCGTATGTAAATACCAAAGGGCCCGCAGGGCCACCAGGGCTGGACTTCTGGCCATCCTAGGCCACTTTCGTCCTTATGGTTTTAAATTTTAATTTTATGATTATTATTAATTAATTTGATTTTTAAGAAACTGGAATCTGTAGCCAGGATCAATTTATAAAATTCTAAATTTGTACTACGAAAACTTATCTTGAGATTGTAAATAGTTTCTTATGCTAAGAGAAATACTAGTGTTTCCAAGTGCACAGGAAGTGTATAAGAGGTTAAAGGGGGCCACAGGTTAGATTTAGGTAATTAAGTTAGGATTAATTTGTTAATTTTGAAATAATATTTATCTATGTAATGGCTTTCCTCTCTGAATCGGCTTGCGTACTTACGTTATTTGTTTTATAGTTGTTATGTAAGTACTTTAATGTATGTTGTTCCCTTTGATGAAGCTTATTATTTGTTGAATGTTAATGGTTTGAATTGTTGAAGTTGTTATCTGTATGTTGTTAATTGTTTCGAGGTTTTTTGAATGGCTGTGAGTCAACGTAGAGGTGACCATCCTCTGATTGAAGAATATTAAGTCTACTTTGGAAGATTTCTTCTGAAGCTAAGTTGATAGCCTTTGAGATTCTGTTAAAAGATTCGTTGTCCTGTGGAATTCCTATGGCCAAAATTGTAGAGACCCATCTTGTAAATTTATCTGTCAGATCCGCTATTGTTCTGTGTCTAAGTTCCTCATTAGTTGAGAGCAGGCCGTAACTGCTTTTGAATTTGAACTCATATGTTTTTCGTTTGAATTGTCATTAGGTAAATGTTGTCTGTTTGATGCTGAATTAGCAGGAACAGGGGTAGTTCTAATTTCATATCCTGATTATATGTAAACTTCGAATTAAATCTAGATAGATTGATAGATGGGACTGCTCTTGTTTTTACATATTTTTGTACAGACTTCAGAAAACTGATTGAAAGTTTACAAAATGCAAATATTACAGAAAAATAAAACGATTTTATTATTAATGATTTGTTTGAAACTGGAATCATTTTAATTTATTTTTGTGAAAAGTTGTGTTGATAATTTTCTATACTCGGCGTAACTTCAAAGCAGTTCCATTACTAATAGATCATAGACGTTATTAAATATAATTTTAAAACAGTGTACTTCAATGTTAGGGTTTTTTACATTAATTTACGGTTAAAGAGAATAATGATTCTTTTTCATGATCATATTGTATTGTCGCAGAAGAAAAATAACGATCGAGAAAGGGTATACAGAACTTAATATGCAAATAAAACCTAATAAAAAAGAGGTAGAATGAAATACCCGAACATCTCTGAGCAAGATGAAAGAATGGATGTGTATAATAATTCACTTTCATTATATCAATATCACGTCATAAGGATGGGAGTATAACGTACGTTGCTAACTTTTGCATTTCCTATCGGGTATTGACTCCATGACTCATTCATATCAAGGCAACTAGGGTAAACCCTCTGCATACTTGTGAGACTGGGCCATACGAAAGGCCACGCATACCTGAAATACCCCAAAAAAATGTTTCTTGTTAAACCACAATATACACTTTAAAGTACATTTTCTGAAAAAGAAGAATGTCTCTCGAACTTAGCTTACACAGCAGGGTTTCAAATGACAAATCCACAAGGGTTCATTTCCTAAAATTATTAATTCCTGTTGTTTAATTTGTTATACCTTGTTTAATCACAAACATTTACGTTTTGTTTCTTTGGTAGATATTATTATTTCCAGCAATCAATACCATTTTCGAAGCAAAGACTGCCTGTATAAATACGTAAACATCTCTGTAGCTATGGTCAAATGCTCAAAGTATGAACATATAGTTCCAAATCACTCATATTGTGAATGCAATACTTTTCTTGCTTACTAACGATTGTCGAACTGGTAGCCATGGAGTCTAAGGCATTAGGCCAACGACTCAAAGGACCCGGATTTGAATCCAGGCAGGATTGTTTGTGGATTTTAATTAGATGTGAAGGGTCGAAGTGTAAAAGTTACTAGACTGGTCCATATAAAATAAAATTTACCGAAGATTACTAGTTAACATTTGTCGAATCCTTTGTTAGCGAGTCTCATGTTCTGGAACGATACTTGTAATTATGACTTCGAATTACACAGTGCTTATCAAAAGTTCCGGAACTGTTAAATATCTCTGTTATAATAAATACGTTTCTTCCGAAGACTTGACAGGGACAAATGTTGCAGAATATCAACAGAACCATCTGACGGCCTGGCCAGCAAAAATATGTACAACCATGTGTGGGTCCCACGGGATCCAACTGTCATATCTCAAATGGAAACCCCCTCATTGCTTATTCCATATTTTCTACGCACGAAAAAAAAACTTAATCAGAAAATGTGCCGCTCAAAATTGTAGGATATAAGTTCAGGGCTTCATAGGACCCGGAGATCGTATTAGAGTGAAAAGTGTCAAAAGTTATGAAACTGCTAAATATCTTTGAAATCTTGATAGATATACATATTGCAGAAGATCAACAGAAATATCGGACGAACTGGCCCCATGAGGCCCACACGGGATTTTACAAATTCAAATACGTACGTCTTACTGTAAAAAAAAAATGGTCAAGATATGTCCTGCTCAGCACTGTAGGGTATGGACGAAGGAACTCAGAAAGCCCAAAGTGAGTTAATGGTTGGAATTTCAATGATACTAAAATGGACGTCTATGAAATTCACTGACGAAGAAATTTGTAGGTCATGATAGGAGATACTGCATATTGGGTACAGTACACTCTAGGGCACTACAAAAGCCAAGTTTGGTTTCTTAAATGCTATTCCGTTGTTATCATTGTACATTCCGATAATTGGGAAACTATTATACAGTAAATAAGAATAGTGCTGTAGGAACAAGTGTGTGTTCTCATTTGCAAAATGCAATCTGCGCCCCATGGGGCCACACATTTTATTTGGCAAGTTCGTCTGATAATTATGTTGATATCCTGCGAATTTGTAACTTCTAAGTTATAAATAAACAAACATTTTAAATGAGATATTTAGCCGCTACATAACGTTTGATCTCATCATTAATCTGATATCCGGCCTCCTGGGGTCCATGACTCACATCATAAAGTTTTGAGCACGATATGTTCTAATTGAATTCGTCCACAGATACAAAACCTGCATTAAAAAATGCCGGTTCTCATTTGAAAAATCGAAGGTGAGGCACGCACAGGGCTCCATAGATTTTGATTTGCACACTTGTACGATAGTTCTGTTGATATCATGCAAATTTGTCTCTGTCAAGTTTTCAAAGAAACGCATTCTATCCGAGACATTTTGCCCTTCTGGAACTTCCGACGCTTCTTACCATTTACTGTTTCCGGCCTTGTGGGGCCCAGGATTCACATCCTATATTTTTGTGCACAACATATTCTGATTTAGTTCTTTCGGTATATACAGAGTCTAGAATAATAAAATTGGGGCTTACATTTAAAACATTAAAGTTGGGCACCATGGGCCCTCACAGGCTTAATAACATTTTGATTGGCCCGCTCGTGGGATAGTTCTGTTGGTTTCCTCCATCTTTGCTCTCAAAAGAACGCATTCTATCAAAGGTGTTTATTTAGCCGTCTCGGAACTTTTGACAAGCAATGTATAAACCTTTAACATTCTACCTTACTATACAGGGTGTTGCAAAACCACGACAAGAAAGCCACCGTACGAGACTAATCACATGATATAAAGATAAATTTAAACTATCAAGAATGCACAAAAATGATCCTTTTCAGCGTTATGATAAGATGAAAGCGTAGATAAAATGTATTTTAGAGCTTAATATCTCCAATACCATTAACAAGAGAACTGGTTAAGCATGATACCTTCATTTTCTATACTTTCGGCAACCTGCAGCTCCGAAAAGAAACCTTTGTCCCTGTATGGCCTGTACATTGTTCATATTTTCACGTCAGGTATCTCATGAGTTAGATTTGTTGGTGTTGTTGTGTAAGTTTATTCTTTCGTTTGTCTTTCTTTCTTTCTCCCTTCCTTCCTTCCTTTTTTTCATTCAGTTATTTACTTATTCGTTCTTTTTTCTCTTCCTCCCTCTCCCGCTCTTTATATATTCATTTGGACACATACAGTTTTTTTGTGTTCTAGTATATGATTTCGTTTATCTGTTATTGAATACAAAGAGGAAACTTTTATCAATTAGTGTAGGATAAAATAAATGTTATGAGCGGTTTGAAATTCCATCATAACTCTATGTAAATTTGAGGTAAATTCTTCAATCTCTCTCTCTGTCTCTCCCTCTCTCTCTCTCTCTCTCTCTCTCTCTCTCTCTCTCTCTTTCGCTTCCTCCTTCTCTCCTCATATACACAGCAATATGCATAGTAAACATATACGAAGTATGTACGCATATATACGTTTTCTCTTTCGTGCATACATTCAAAAGCACATATAAGCATAGATGGGTATAAATTAAACACATATCCTAAGAGCATCTCTTCCCTGCAGTAGTAATTGATTATAAACAAACAAGGAATCATGTATGTGTACATTGCTCCCATTTTAGTTCAGTTTTGTTAATGAGATGATTGAACTTCGATGCCTCTAACGTATCTAGTAGCTAAAGTTTGTTCATCATATTTATTCTACATTTTATTTAAAATATACTTTTTTAAATTAAAATTCATATTACCAAACACGATAACTGCTGACTTGTTCAACCTAAAAGAGTTTATATAAATGGAGCATTACATCCCTTTATCCGATACAATTCCTACTTTTTTAAAAAGAAATCCACTAATAGAAACGATATTGGAAAAATATCAATACCGTATTTTTTTTAAAATTCTTTCTATAAAACGTCAATTGGATTGGTTGATTCAACTCTGGTCTCTTTATATATAATATATATATTGAAAACATATATATTATAGATTTTATAAGAAATTAGCCTGCAAACTTGCCTGCTGGTTGACATAAAGTCTATAAAAATAGAATGGTAATATATATATATATATATATATATATATATAAACTATACCATGCAAAATGTTTAGTATGTTCAGTTTGACAGGCTTCAGTTAAGGCAATATTGGGAGAAATCTGGGTGTGGCCATCTGCCTCAGCATTTCTAGTCTTTCTTTCCTAATTTTCACCGGGGAACCAGAGTGATAATTTAACTAAGATCTTAGCCTCCCTCCTTAGAATTCTCGCCAGGAAATGCCACATGTAGCAAATATTGGTAAGGATTCAGTTCGTAAGTAAAATATAAAAGATATGCATCATTTGTTGACGCGAGAACATGACACGCAAATACGTTTTAGACTGCAATTTGCTGCTTATATGATGGATCTACTAATTTTAAATTTCACATATTTAATTAGACTGTATACAATATGGAAACTTAAGGTGCAACAATGTGCTACAGCTCTAGTAGCAGACAGAGACAAATTAAATTTGATTTTATGTTGATAAAACCATTGAATATCTATCTATTCAAATGTTTATTCAATACTTTTACGGTATCTAAACGTTTAATTGATGGCATTGCCTAAAGAAGGGCACATAGCGCAAAAATACATCTTTGGTAAGCAACTGGTAACGATTTAAATGTTGAATATTTCCAAGCAGCTGGTGAATGAATATGTAAAAGAACATGATGGATCGTTTAAAGCGATTGCCGAAAAAAGGATACATAGGACTATGTGCCCGTCTTCTGGCATTGTCCTGAATTGTTGACAAATTTTCAATAGGACGTTGAAGAGGTGAACTTTCAATGCTGGTATCAACATAAATTCAACATGAAATGATCAACGTTAACTTTTGTGATACTGTGTTTGTGTTGTGCGGAGCAATCAACAAAAATGCCTTCTAGGAAATATTAAAATTCAGAACAATATCTCTCTAAATCATTACTGTAATCAAAGGTTAATTATAGAGTACGAAACATATCCAATGACGCCTCTCGCATTATGATATTCAAACAAGGAAACAGCATCACTAAGATTTGTAACTATCAAAACAAGATTAAACAGGACTATACCAGCAGCGTCAATATATTAATTAATTTTTGATTGTGTATTAATATAATTTATTTCAAAATGATATATGGGTGAACACAGAAATTGTCATTTCAATGTGCACCGGTAAATTGATACTTAGAACTGCTACTAGGCATATTCTTCATCTCACTACATAAAAGAAGAGGAAGGGAAAAGGGACATTTTGTAATATACGTATGTAGAATATAGTTAGTTGTCAATAATGCATTTCTAAATGTGTTGGATAAAAAAGTGCAGATTGGTTGAGGCGCGCAAAATTTCTACAATATTCTGTTATATCGAGAGGTGCGTCATATTGTCACGACACTAATTCTCATCTTCCGAACTGTTTTTCGAAAACGAATGATTGGAAAGAGAGGGGTAAGCAAGGGAAATGAAGTAAGAAAGTGAGGAAAACAGAAGTAAGATAACGAACGACGCAAAGGAGAAAAGAAGAAATTTAAGGATTTATGGTATCAGTAACGTGCAAGAAATGTCAAAAATCTTAATCAAACCAGGAAACCGATGTGAGCCATTCGTTTCCTTCTTTTTTTTTGCGCTGGTGCTATTTCCAGGATAATTCTGTTCTTGGGTGGGAAGACGCGGGTGGCAGAGGGTTTAAATTTCTCTTTTATCAAAAAGGGGAAGAAGAAATCTGAAGGGTATCGTGTTAAAGAAAAGAGCAGGTTATTCTATACAGATCTTCTTCTGTATAGAAGAATATCTATTTATATCTCTATTTTTTTCCTTTCACTGCACACGCGTCAACAGTACTTCAGGCTTGATCCTTATTTAATTGTCACGTTGGAAGAACAGGGAAACAATACAAATCCTTCTGCCACATATAAACAATGTTGCCTACTATGGAATGGTAAAGGTGTATCAATCGAGGGGGGAATGACGGAAACAAAATTTACTACAATATATTAGCCTATGGATTCTCCTCATAAAGGAACAAACTTATTTTGAATTTCAAAATCAGGTTTCTTTTCGTTCAATTTACTATTTCCATTATAACACGTATTCTGAAATGAAATTACGATGGATAAAACAAAGTTTATTCCTCTTGTTAAATCCATGTCCGTGTGCGTACATTCTACATAATAAAAATAGGCACATTTTGCATTTTTTTTTTTTTAATTTTGATATCCTATGCACTTTAAATTTAAAGAGTTTTGTTCAGATTTTTTTCTAGTTAGATTACATTAGTAAGCTCTTCTGTTGTTTTTTATTTAAATAACTGTGAATATTTTGGGGCCAGCGTAACCTCTTGGCTTAACACGCTAAGGCGTGTAGAAGTAATAGAATAGTTCCTTTTATGGATTCAAGAAATTTGATTTTTATTTTTAAAAAATATGAAACTTGAATTTTGTTGTTAATGCTGGAAATAGGATATATTGGTTAGCAAATTTGTGCTTTTGCAGTACTCAATTACTAGTTATCAGTTCTGTCGTAGGCGTATTGTACCTAGGAATGACGATATTGGACAACTGATTAAACATTGAACGTGTATACCTTTTGGAAACACATGCGTACCTAATATATGCAGTAAACTTTCAATGAATATTAGAAGATATGGCTTGGGCTTATAATTCTATGTGTTGAAGATAACTTGCAGATATATATGATTAGATACAAATGAAGGATTTCATTTGGATCTTTTGTATAAAAGAGCTTAACTTATATTCTGATTTAGAAACTAAATGCTTAACCGCGGAGCCACATTATGATGTGAAAATTAAGATATTGTCTGACTTGATAATTAATTGGTGTGATATCTGGAACATCAACTCTATATAAGTTATAAATATGCTTATTTACTAATGCGCATTAGCATAAAAGGTATGCGTTTCTCACAAATATCTTAAATATGACTCTTTGATGTATCAAGATATTTTAACTATCGATGTCTTTAGAATAGAACCAACTTATATATGGATATTTTGCTTTCACTTTGTGAGACGGTTCGAAACTCAACCCAGAATTATGGAGTTGTACCATACATATGTTCTTTCCTCCACTATATAATTTTCTGGAGTACTGATATTTATCAAATAAATAATAAAGCGTATGAGAATAATCATGATAAAAGCATACACAACTTGTTCATATTCAACCTTCATAAATATATTATTAATTTCTCGATAGGTCTTATACATATTTTGTATTCTTCCTATGGATAAATAAGAAGCAATTTCACATAGGGGATGTGTTCGACAAATGTACACGAAGTTGTTTTCACACTGTTTGAAACTGAGTTTGTTGAAACGAAATAATCATCTATATTTCTTATGAATAATTTCTAATTACCCCAATGTTAAAAGCAGAGTGTTATATTACTGTTAGTAAAGCTTTTTCTTCAATTATGTAGGGTAGTGGGGGTTTCATTTTAATATACAGCACAATTTAGATTAAATGCGGTTGTCACTAGACATGCGTTTCCACGTGATATAGCTTAACCACAGTAAATAGAAACAATACTTATAGAGTGAACGAAAGACGGAAAATCGTGAAAAAGAGTACACAATAACACAATTTCATTAAAGGCAACGCACTTAGAAAACACAAAAAAGCTTACAGTAAACGCATTACGCTTACCTCAGTGAAGTTCACAAATACTGCACATAGCAATCAAAAATTCATATACACAGTTCACTAAGAAATTAATTAAAACATTTTAGTAATGGTTGTTTTCGGTAGACACACTCTGTGCAGCGTTCAATCCAAATCTGTCGCGTTAAACCGGGCTTCCACTGCATTAATGTTTCTGGTCGATTTTATAAAAGTTGGATCTGGTCGATGTTGTATCTATGGGAACTTGGTCAGACTTAGTTAGAAACAGTAAAATGTAGTGCCGTAAGTTTATCAAGGAGATTGACATAAGTTAACTAACAACAATTTTATTTTGAATAAATAAGTAAACGAACATACAACCATATCAGTACCGGTAATTAACTTCTTTGATGCCTTACAACCTATCCGTCATCTACAAAATTAATTAATGTATAAGAATGTAACAATCAAATATACTTCAATAAAGTGGAAATTGGTTTAAACCTCTAAACTGCGTTTCAAATTCAACATTTCTACAAGCGTGATGAATAACCTTGTTCCATTCTTCTCGCATCTTTTAATGAATGCAGTTCACAAAACTTTATATGAACAGAAACTAAACATACGTTATACTTTTTCTCTATATTTTATTTATTTAAAGGCCTTTAGGCGACTTTGGCTGAGATCGAAGAAATATGAATTATGTGTGGAATGAATACAGTGGGAGGAAACGGACGCACCCCAAGAAAACGCACGCAAATGGGATTTGTCCAACAAAAAGTCTACATCACATGAGCAGCTGTTGACAAGACGACCTGACGAACCAAGGTGTGAGCGTTCTACCACTAAGTCGCCGTGGCACACATACGTTATCTGGTTTTAACTTCTATGTTTTTCTTAAATTTACAAATTCTTACTAGAAACAATGGCATAAAATAGCGGCGAGGGCATTTATTCTAAGTAGCACCGCGAAGGTTGAATGATGGGACTGAATAATATTTCTTGGAAATCCTCAGTTAGGACTCCCAGCGAATGCATGATTCGAGCCCATATCAACTTTGAGGAGTTACGTGACGTCAAGCATCGTCATCCGTTATTCCTACAAGTGAACGTACTTTTGGAAAATAGCTTGTAATTTATTTTTACTGCATGAATAGCTTAGGAATATAGACTGTTAATTTTAAAACTTCAGCAATTCATTATCGTTTAAAACACGACACCTACTTATCCAGGTAAATTAAATCCGTTGTACAGTACTAATTTCAGTGTTTTAGACAAATAAGAGACGTGCAAAAAAGCAAATTATTAGAAACAGGGGAAAGGATAAGAAGAGAATTGGTCATAATTATTATTCAATGTAAAATACGGCTCGCATCTACCAACATAAAATATCAAAATGAGTTTGCTGAACAATGATGTATTCAAGAGGCAGACACATTCCTTTTGATTTAAAATTCTATGAAAAGTTAGATACAAAACCGTAGCAAAAATTACTTTCTTAAAATGCATAATTGTAAATGATTAATTGAAATACAATACGCTGAACAAAACACACACATATCAGATCACACGACAAACCCTCGTCAACAAAACATCGTTTGCAAAAATATCGACAGAGAATTGATCGACAGGTAAAAACACAGACAGTACATGTCACCGACATTATATTTCACCGACGGCCAAAATCTTTGACGACAAAACCTTTACAGCCAGAAAATCTACAGCAAGAACCTCGATGACAAAAACTCGAAAGAAAAATTCTCGACGACAAAATCTCGACAGCACAAAACTCGATGACAAACCTCGACAGCAAAAACCTTAGCTATAAAACCTCGACGACAAAAAATGCAAAGCCTCGCCAGCAAAATTGAGTAGATTTTTAGATCAATTCTTTAGATGGCAGTGCCATTGTATTTAAATTCAGTAACGGTTAAAGGGAAAATTTAGCCTAAGGGTGAAAAATCTTGTGCCCTAATTTTTACTGTCCTTCACATATCCAACTCAATGCCTGCTGTCGGCTAAAAACACAACGGTAGATTTTCTTGAGCAATCAGTGATGAAATCCTTTAACATAGTTGCAGAAGGATACCCAATAAAAATTATGTTCTATTAGGTCACATAGATAGCTAAGCTTTTCCACTCTCTATTGTGACTTAAAAACAAAGAGGTATCAATCAGAAGTAAATGTGACAAAAAAGGTAAAAATAATTATTTTTTACTGTTAATGACCTGTTTTATTCCAAAATTGCATTTAACCGAAAATAGGTGTTTCTAGGTACTGACGTATGAAATAGACATTTTTAGCCACTGTAAAACTGGTGAATTTGTACTTCAAACGACCCAGAATATGACTTCCGCTCAAGGAAAGGAATAGGTATTTTAGGCGAACTCGGCAGCCTAATAACTGAGGATGTAGTTTATGATCACGTTACTAGTTCACCTCTGGATCGGAAAAGTGAATGAGCGTGTGCTCGTAGTGAACAATTACTTACGTGAACACTTCAACAATCGCTCAATTTAATACTGACATTGGTAAAGTGAAACACCACTGAAAACACTTTTTTCATTTGAAGTGAAGTTAGGTCGAATATTAGTTATGTATGTAAATACCATTCATACTAATATTACCCAGCATGATCAAACATATAGTTTCAAAATTGCGTTTGTTTGCTTTACGGATTAATGTTATGTACAGTAATTACCGCTGTAATTTTAATACAAACTGAATTAAATTCAGCTTAAATATTAGTCATACGCACAATTAAGATTTACGTTAAGCCGCATGATATACCATATAATTTAAAACAAAAATAGGACTGTTTATTTTCTGCTAAAATAACATGTATTCTAGTTATAGTTTAGATCAGATTTAAGCCTAAAATCGATTTATTGGGTTAAATTTAATTTTGAAATAAAAATGTCATTAACAATAAAAAAATCAACTGGGCCTCCAGGTGGAAGTAGATTTCGAAGTTTGGATAAAGGTGTCACTCGTTTTATGCAACCTGTTCAACAGCAAAGGAGAACGTGTCTACCTAACGGAAAGGATAATTTCTGAAATTCGGCGATGTTTCAACGTTGTCGCTTTTTATCCTTTGTCCGAACTTTTTCTTTGTTTCATGGAAATATAGTTGATAGTTGCAGAGCATCTTGCCAGTAAGCCTGCTCCAAGAATTTATGTACATCCGTAGTTAGTTTCGTCAAGTGGTCTCAAAATTTCAAGCTCGCGCACGGTTCCTTCCGTATAAACTGCATGTCCATCAAGATATTGTCTCAAAGCGAAAATTCTCACTTTCTACGTCAATCACTAATAGTTGTTAGCAGGATGTGGTGTTCTTTTTAAAATTTTCCACAGCAATTACATATACAATTAAATTTTCCAAAGAGGATTTCCATAAATGTGCACTATTATTAATAAACTGATTTTACAAATGCAAATCCAGTTGATTTTACAACCACTTTGAAAATGTAAATCCCAATACGATAAACTTGAGAGCTTAATATCAAATTAAAAATAGGAGAGACATATTATTATGCACATATCATAAATCAAATAATAATTTAGGCAAAGGTAAAAACAAAAGTTGTTATGTTCAAAGCTCGGACTTACAGGAGATAAATTTCCTAAGATATGACAAATAAAAGTATGTATGTTTAGAAATCAAGACAGATTTCCACATGTCTACACAAAATACCTGGAAATCCATCATAAATTCACCTACAGTTCAATTATTAAAGCTAGAAATGTATTTACTACTTACAAATAGTAATATGTAGACTAGTGATTTTTCTTAGGCAAATTCTTCACTAATACCAACTGAATAACACATCATGAAAGGGTTACTGAAATTAAAAATGTTATACTGTTTTTTTAACTCAGTTTTGAAAGAGTATAATTTTTGGAAGCTGGTAACACTGCGAATCAGAAGTAAAGTCTCCTGAGAAAGGGAGAAAGTCGGTAAGTACCATTACGTAGTGATGAGGAAAAGCGCAGCTGTGATCTTTACCCATAATTCACAGCTGAGCGGGTACACGGGAGACTATGAAAGAAGGGAGAAAATAAAATCTAAAGCAAAAAAGGGGAAGAGAACTCTGCTTACAGAAAATTTCTGTCATTACAAGTATTCCACCCTCTCTTACAACACCCTCTCTTCTTATGTCGTTTTCTGCTCATTGTGTGGATCATCTTCGTGTTTTATTATTCACTGTCCATATCCAGAACAATGCCTCTTTACCGCAAGTCAAGAGTGTGACAGTTTTATTGATGTCGATACAGCATGAGGTTGATAAGAGGGTGTCGACTGAAAGCGAGTATATTATCTGTCAGTTCCTTCTTCCATACCATTGCCACCGTACTACAAATCCTAGCAACACACAAACGTGTTTCGAACGTTGATTCGTTGATTAACATAATTGGTTGATTAACCGCTATCGGTGGAAAAAAGTGTGTTTAATTTTATAACATATTTCAACAAAGACTTGATATTGTTGAAAAGCTGTTAGTTTAACGTGGATTCAACAGTTATTTTCAACTATGGTATAGATTTCCTTTCATGGGATTCTTCCTAATTTAGTGGAATAAAATGTGTAATTAAAAGCTAATTGAATGCCATTAACTACTATTTTTGTCTTCTTTTGCATGGTGAAAAAAGGTTGAATTTCAATCTATGTTCCAACGCAAGTTTGATTGCGTTGACAGAACGTTAATGTGACCTGTTTTAAGTATTATATTGAGGTGTTTAAGTATCATATTTTATATTTCCAAGTTAATTTCATAAAAAAAAAACTTTAAATTGAATAGAATAAATTTAACTGTTCGTCATGTTCTCATTTGCATGTTGAAAACAAATTGAATTTTAAACTATATTTCGACAAACATTTAGTTTCGTTAAAAGGGTGTTATTAAGGAATGTTTTCGTCTATTCTTTTCAACTTCGACTATCCTTTTCGCTTTATATTCGTTTTCCTATTATTCGTATTGAGAAATACAAACTCAATAGTACAGCGATGATCAATTTGATAAAGAAGGAAAAAAATCACAAAACAAATAAAGAATGTAAGAATTATTTATGCTTATTGTTTCGTTGAAGTGTGCTGAACGACTCGTCTAGATTTGTGGCGACTGCATTCAAGACATAAAGGGAATAGGAAAAGGATATTGACTCTCAAAACAGCTTCGTGGATGAGGGGTAACGTGTGGAGCTACCAATGACACATGCGGAATGTTGCAGCTTGAAACCGCATTGTTGGATAATTCACTGTTGGAAAAGTAATGCTGTATTTCACGAAGAAAGAAACAAAAAATGCTGCTAACTTTGTATACGAAATAGACAGCAGTCATGATCTGTTTTGGCCAAGTGAACCCGTTTCTTCATCGTCCGCTTGTTGATTTCAACTGGTTTCTTCTCAACCATTATTCAACGTCAGATAAATCGTTGAGCAGGCTGCAATTTCGGTGCACTTACAACCTCAAAAATTACGTTTCGGTACTAACGTTTAATCCTTTTATTTTCAACCTATGTATACTACTGGGAAAAATAGCTCGATATTAAAATTTCAAAGAGGACGATTCTGTTACGTCCTTCCTTATTTTTTACTGTTTATGTCTAGTTAATTTTCTTAAACGTTGTTCATGTTTTGGTATAGTGATTAGATTTCAGAATATATTTCTATAGAATGTTAAGTTAGATAAAACTACCTTTAACAAAAACTAAAACTTCGCGGTAAAAGACATGTGTACGGCACGTGACACTAGAAGGTACTTAAATATTTTAGATAAACTAGTTAAAAGTTAATTGTAATCCCTGAAAAAACACGCTGTAGGCAGAGACCCTGATAGGATATTCTGCCGATGAGTAAATTTGCTGTCAGTACTCAGTATTTATTGTTATTATTATTTGTTAAAATAACGTTACAAAATCCTCCTTATTCACCTAAAGAAAAGTCTGCTGTCTAATGCAGAGTGGAAAATGTAAGATTAAAATATTTAATAGAAACGCATCCAAGAAATTGTGTAAACTAGAGCAAAAGAAGGTAACAGGGAAAAAAAACGTACTTTGTCCATTTTGGAGAAACTTTTATAAAAGTGCCACTACATATCTCTTTGAACGACCTTTTTATAATATATCATGCATGAACATAATTTGCATAGAGTTGTCAACTGGCCGGTGTTGTCCCAGCCTTGCCGAAATTTTAGTAATTTTCTCTATTAGTCCGGTGGCCGGAATGAAAGCCTCACAAGCACTTTTGCGACCCGTAATTTTCTGAAAATTAGTTGTTCGTTTTTCAGATGTGGAATCCGTATTTCCGGTTCAGACTGGCCACTCACTGTTTCCATAACCTATGTTTTATTCTTCCTTGTTATATTTTATTTTGTTTGTGTCTTCTGAGTAGGTGGAATGTTTAATTTTTATAGCTTTAATTATTGCCTTTTCTCAAACTGGTATTATGGTTTACTTGTTAAATGTTGGGTTTTCTTTCGAGAAATAGATGATTCAGTTTGATGCGTTCATTTTTGGTCTATTAAAGTTGAGGTATGTATTGTTCTAGCTTGAAGTTTCCAATTTCGATGTTTTGGGGGAAGGACTGTTTTTAGGTATTGTTCGTCAGTCCAGCCTTTGATTGCGTCTTTATCCTGCAAAAGAGATTAAGTTATTTTTTTTACAATTCCCAGGCTGTTTAATTCCCCTATAATTTATGGAACAACTTCTCTTCATAGCTAGTTATCAATGGAGGTAATGGCTATTTTATTTCCCGTGATTGGCAACTCTGAGAATGCTTAGTATGTCTGCTACAAACAAATCTTTATTTCATGTGCCGGTATACTTGATTCTAATCCTGTACTTTTGAAATCCTCTCCTGAAAAAGCAAAAAAATGGACAAAATGCATTCTTTTTAGCTGGTCTTTAAATATCAAATACTGTAAAATGGGAACTTTGTGAAGTGGCTGGCAGTTAACCGGGTAAATTTGGCAAATTATGATTTAATAAACGTAATACATCTAAGAGCTCTGCAACGTATGGTGTTGTTGTTTTTTCATGGTCCGCCAACTCAACGTTATGAGTGCAAAACAATATATTTGTGTAATCCAGGGTGCATTCTTTACTGAAAGTAGTAAAATGAATTAATAACAAAGCATACCTGCAACTTTTGTAGTACTGGACATAAATTGACCGTGATAACCTGAGCTAGAACTGAAAATGTGGTTCATATAGATTTGATTGGAAGCGCAAGATTGAGTTTTACTTCTTGCTCTGGTGTCTAACTTAAAACATATTACGAGCATTGTGAAATATTTCTATAGAGTTCACTAGGCTGCATGGAGAAAATCAGCCATGCTTTATCAATATAAAACAAATCTGCTAGTCGAACATTCTGTGAGATGAAATATGTCCATACCATTGATCTTTACATGACAATACTGTCTATTGTCCAAAGATAGACACTAAATACCAGAGCAAACATTTAGCCACGGTCGACCACTTCCCGTCGAAACCAATATACACCAGATTTCCAGTACTAATTCAGTCCTTACGCTAGTTATCACTGTGCGATCCGTTTTCTCTTTATGTTTTAATTCTTGAGTTTATGCATGTTCCGGACTGTACATATAATAGTACAGGTGTATGTAATATTTACATTTTTGGAAGAATAGGCGTAAATAATACCTACACCAATTGTAAAGGGGACGCACATTGATACCAAACGAAAAAACATAGTTGAAACTGAAACTTTCGCCCATATTGGTTTAGACTGGAAGTGGACGATAAATGTTCTTTCTATTTCCTGGCTTCATATATTTAGTAAATATTTAACGGCTCCTATCTGTCCATTATCACTTTTAGATTGAGGTCAATGACACGTAAAAGGAACTGTTTTGTAAATATTTTTTTTGGAACAGATTTTACTTGCGTAGACGAAAACGGGTAAATGAGATACCAAGGAAGACACGCGAGGTGGCAGAGAATTTCTCCCTTTCCTATTCCTACAAATAACGCGCTAATGTCCGTGTGTTTGAACACGATATAAGTCTACATGTTTGCATGGATTTCAACGAAATTTTGTTTACGTGGTTCTTGGGTCCAGGAGGCAGAAACTAGAAGTATTTTAAGTCACTGGAAGATACTGTGCCGCGATCTAATAATTAAAATATTAATTCCATTGTTTATAACAATGCAATAAATACTTATACATTATTACCCATTTTTAAGTCAGAAATAAATAAATAGTTTAGATTTCTAAAATACAATCTCGATTCTTGTTAACGGAACGTATTTAGATTTAATGAATTAAAGCAGACTAGATGCTCCACTCATATGAACACTGAAGCTTATGCAATCATTCTCGCTCCCTTTGTATCTCCTTTCTGCAGAGACTCCTTTTACGTAGTACGTCTCTTTGTTTACTTAAGATCAACAAAAGATTTATTCTCTCTTCTAATTTAGTCAGTTTGAGGAATTTGCGAACCAAATTAGTATTTCTCTCTCGATTTTCTCTTTTGCGACTACAAGCACTGAAGATTTTTCTCTTCTTTTCGGATAGTTTCTGGATAGATTAATTAAATACACATAGCCCACTGTCAGTGATTACGTTGATTGAAGAATGTTTGTTTTGTTTTGCTTTGTTTTAACAATGCACAGCAATGCACAATATATTTAGCATATCTGATATTTTATTGCAATCAGGTAATGTAAATCAAGAAAGATTTGTACTTTTTTTAATAAGACAGTGGCGATATTTAACAGAAGTAACAACCGCTTCCCGCTGCTTGTAAATTTTGTACAAAAAGAAAGTGGATATAATTATCAAGGTTTTGTCATTAATACTTTTAAAGCATGCTTTTGTCCTTCACCTTACAAAAGCATATCTAGAAAGGAGGGGCCACTAAAAATTACAATCATTTTGCTAGAAGTGTGCTTCAGACTTCAGTCACTCCCAGAAGCTTACATGCGCAAGGTTTCTAACTTACATAACTTAAGTAGTAGTGCATTGAAACATGCTGAGATTTTGAATCTATTCAGGAAGAATGTAAGGAAAGTTTTTTAATATATTAAATATATTGCGTACTGAATATTACTTAAATTCAAAATAAACAGAACACTCTATGCCCAAAGTTCTTTGTCGATAAATTAAAGAAGCAGTAAGTTCAAATAATTCAGAGACAAATAAAAGTATTATGCGTTAAATTCTGAAAATTGGTGTAAACCTTACACACATAATTTGCATTACAACTACAAAACCAATGATTATAACTGCTAGACAGGATTTTTGGCACAATATGGAAAACACCTTATCTTAAAGGCTATGTTCACACTGATTGCGAATATGTAATCAGTTTTTCTCCATCACCTACAGTTTTCGAGTGACAGAAAAGTTTATAAGAAATTCCTTCAAAATTTTCCCTTATATATACTTTTCATACTCTTGTACCCTTATAAATATAAACACAAAACGTACACGAAATAAAAGCTTGATTTATACTCAATAATCCTTGCATGTTTCTTAATATTCGCCTTATTCATTCTAGAGAAATTAATATATTTGCAAGTATGCAGTGTTGTACTGTTCATTTCATCATATATAATATTGTTTAAGACCTGTTGTAACATTAGTAACTCTCTGTAGCATTAAAATTTAAAGAAGAAATAAATAAAAATGTAAATTAGTTCAGCTTCATTAAATGTTTCAGTTGTTGAATATTTTCGTTGTTTGACATCTGGATCATCTCTCTTGAGCGTCCAGCAGTAATCTGAAAGCATGTTTGAACTCCATTTACTTTGGTACCTGTTTTCCGTCGATGAGATGTCTTTGGTGAAAACTCTCGCCGTTTTCATCACTGAGAGCACCCAGATTTTTTGGAAAGAAACCCAGGTGGGAGTCCAGAAAATGAACTTTGAGGGACAAATTACACATCATATCTTTGAACGTCTTTAAGAATTCGTTCACAATTTCATAGTAGTTTGGCGTTTGATAATTTTCTAAAAAAAAAGAAAAAAAAGTGACAAGCTTGAATGACAACCATGCTTTTTTTTCAACTGATCTTAATTAGTCTTATTATTTTTTTCATCACGGACCAAATTTCCTATTTGGAGCCAACAAAAATGCGTTCGTTGATTTTTGCAACGTTTACATGAAGAAGCAGTATTATTTCTTGTATTTGTTCCTTATTCAACAGCTATGAAAGCAATATGATATACTTGTTATCAGAAAGTGATTCAAGAGAACCAAAGCATTTATATTACTATATAAATGACCAAACCATACACCTACATATGATAGTGTATTTGATAAGAAAGATGAGTTACAATTTCACATGTAATGGATTTTACGTTATGAATGGGCGATACAAATCCTTCTTTGGTTTCGTGATGCTTCTAGTTTGATCATCTTTTTTTGACCCTTTGAGATTCTGTAGTATTGAGTCCTTTTATCAAAACAAGATTAAATATACTATCCTGGATCCCATTTGTTGAATGATGTATAAGCTTGATGTCCTTTTTATGACGGATGTAACTACCACTGAGAGCGTTTCTTCCAACTATACATGTGATGTCCATGATGTTGACTGCTTATTCTTTGATAGATGACTAGCTGTTAATGTATGGATTATTGTCATAGTCATATGTGTGTTAAGATGAAAGCACAGAATTCCTAAAATACTGTTATTTACATAGTTCATGACATCATTGATGAAGGGATTATATCTAATCACAGATGAGACATTTAACTTCTCTATCTAAATGCGCTATTACGCTGTTAGACTTGCTGATCAACATGCTCGCCGAGCTTATTGGACACTGCAATATCACCTTACACAGACAAGCTTGCTCGTCGAGAAACCTAATCAGCAAGCTCGACTGTGTAATAGAAAAAGATATGTCAAGCATTCCCCTGAGGAGGCTATTGAAGTTGATCTACAAGCTCGATATTGAAATAGGCCCTAAAGTAAATTAGTACCGCCAAAAGGCGAGACAATAGGATCCAGCATCGTATAAAGTTGACACTTCTGTGTAATGATCTCCAGTATGAAGTATATTTTCTATGTTACAAATAGCACTTTAAATATCTAGTCCCTTTCCAATCTCTCTTGATCTTTTCATCCTATCACGGCAGAATATCTTGAAGATGTTAGAAGTTACCTCAGTTACAACTTCACACTTGAATTTAATTTAATTCATTAACACAAAACTCTCGCAGGGATTCTACTTAATTGTTTATTTTTCTATGTCTTGATTTCCAAGAGGCGAGGCAAGCAGTGAAAGTTTTCCGGAAATCAGGTCGATGCAATATTTTACAAAAAATAGGCTGTCTAAATATGGGCAATATCTTATTTCTTATATCTAAAATTACAAATATATATATATATATATATATATATATATATGCAGGGATTCAGGGATTAGTAATGTAAAAGACTTGGCAATAATTTTGCCAAACCCGCGGTGTATTTAGCTATGCGTACATATTTTAAAAGTGCACAATTGAAAACATTCATATTAATAAAATGAGTTTACAAAACATGGGCAGCATCGTTCTTATTTATAAGTACAAGAACTAGCCGGGATCCTTACAATACTTGTAGACCAGCAAAAATTGAAGTTCAAATTTGAATAACGAGGATTATATACAGATATCCTAATAAACGTTCTGTTCCAAATTCGATTGTTTGGAAATCTTCGGACCTTAACAAGTATCTATCAGCGTTCTGAAGGGCACTGACTGATTCTGAAGTGAACATTTTTTTAATTCCGAATTTTAAGGTGATTGCTTGAATTCCGAATTTCAGGGTGCTTGTAACTCAAAATGGGTTAGGAGAAAGGCCAAATTTGGAATATTCGATTTCCATGAATTTTATTTTTTGGTATTGAAACTGTCAAACTAAACATACTGGCTAATTTAACATCAACCTGTTTCTGTAATAACTATGGAACGGTTTGCGCAATTACGGTGCAATTCGACCATTTATCAGCAGTAACTTTGCCGCTATTAATTTAAACTATTGAATTTACTGTGTCTTAACATAAATGAAACACGATATTTTATGTTAGCTTGGAAATCAAATACTATTATGATGAGTATGCACGGAATATAAGTATGAAGAAATTGCGTCTCTTACAAAAAATTCTTTCACAATCATTTGTTTAAACTATGAATGAACAAATATAAATAAAGACAAAAGAGTATTCCTAAATGTTAAATTAATACGTTTATGTTTAGAAACAAATATGTTTTGATATTTAGAAAACTAAAATAATATTGAAGGAATCTTTTTTGGAAAGAAAGGTTTGGTAGATTCTTTTTTAGAAGTTTACAGTTTTTGTTTTGTTACGGTACAAAATTAACTTTAAACACCCTCCCATCTAATGACAAAAATATAAAGTTAGCAGGATATTAATAAGCTACATTGTGTGAAATTTCTGTGCTTCGTTCCTAAAACTATTGGGACAGAAATTTTCGAGCGTAACGTGCTCAATCCTATTTGTCTAAATTAAAATAGACTTGAGTAGGTTTCGTCATTCTTGTGTGTTTCTTTACGTTATGATCAATAAATAAAGTTTATTGATTAAACAATTCATCTTAATAAAAATTCTCAAGCTTAGGTTATTGTTAAATAGGGCTTCACACTCCTAACATTTTGGTATTCGGACATTCCGGTTTATTTTAATTTGAAAAACGGACATCCAACACACTAACAATAATTACAGTAGGGAATACATGCTTCACTATTACTGTATCTTAAACAACTTGAGTAAAGGGATATATGAAATTTAACAACTCGTCCAGTGTTGTATGTGTAAGGTAACGGTAAAGGGATTGAATTGAAGGGTTTTCAGTATCTTTGGCTCAGACAGGGATAAGGTAGGGGAGAGGATGGAAAGATAACGACCAAGGCTATAGGTGCCTTTCTTCTTTAGGTACCTTTAGGTGCCTTTCTACCATTTTCCTGGTGAAACTAAGGAAATCCCTGGCAATCTAAGTCAGGATGGTCGACCGTAGGTTCCAAACTCTCGTGCCTACCCATTGAAGATCCAAATTCCGCGATGTTACCGCCTGGACCACAAGGGCTGCGTACAGTAAAGGAGACTTACGAAAAGTCATCCAGGTTTGTAAAGGAGCTTTCGAGAGCCATTTACGGCAGGACTTCGAGTTCACAAAAATGTGAAGAAATTCAATTTCCGCAGTCTCAACTATCTGAACTCGTTTAAAACATCTTAACTATTGGGAACAAAATGCAATGGAAACAAAAGGTATATTTCATCTATAAATGTTGGACCCAATTTAATATAGGAAATCATGTAGTGTATACGAAAGGGAGTTGAGCAATTAAACATAGAGAAATACATTTGGGTTAAAACTACTAATTGCTGGATTAATAATTTGGCTTAAAACTACTAATTACTGGTTTAATAATTTGTATTTTGTTGGGTCAAGATCAATCTAGTAAAGAATGAAAAACGTCTGCGTTAATCAAATTATTGCTAAAACTTTATAAAGATGATATACACAAGATAAATATTTACTGTTATGATTAATTCAAGACAGTTCTCAAAGTACATAGACATTAATTAGTGATGAGGAAACTAGATATTTTCGGTTCAAAATACTTAGAAATGTAAGTCATTCTTACAAAATGTACTATTAGAGCAAAAATTATACCAGATCACGGAGTAAATCTTTATACTTTATACTGAAACTTTGACGTCAATACTCTTTTTAGTAAACAACTCTCAAAACCGGACACCGGACAACTGACCCAAAACCGGACGGTTGGCAAGCCTATTGTTAATTTCAATTAGAACTAACCATTGTTATGAATTTAATGTGTAAAACTCTTGACTGATACACTCTGACACATGCCTTGTATCGAGGAATTTCTTACATTAGACAGAAAGATTGTGGAGTATTTACTAATTAACTGAAAGCGTAGATTGACTGAATTTTACTGAGTCCCGAGTTCCTCCTTACAAACTTATATATACCGCTTCTGAATTCCGTGTTGGGGCATGAACATGAGCAATTCAGTGTGATTTGCTCTCACACAACTGTGACATCTGCCTGAGCATGATACTACAATAATTGCTGTGTGACGCCTGATCAGCTCATCGTTCTAGTTTAATGTAGTGCAACATTCATGTCTCTACATTCTAAGGTTGATATCTATTGTCATATGCCAATATGTTGCCTTCCTTTGTATCATTTTTTTTCTGTATTGATTATTGTTTCTTGTAGTTTATTCAATAGCATGTACTGGTTTCTTCCTCTACAGTAGTAATGTATTTCCTTTAAAGAATATATTTTAAAAATAAATAAAATAGTTATTATTTATATTGTATGAGTTCTTCAGGTTTGTACATAAGGGCCTCACTTTGGGCTTGAACTCCACGACGCAGATTACATTTCTATACGAACAAATTCAAGATCACTGATTGCTATGGTGATAGTTTTTTTTTATACACAATAAAGCTTTCGACCTGTTACCAGCTCATGGATTTTAGGTATGTTTTGATACATGGGTATAAACGATAATGAACACAATGAAGGTATTATGCATTATGCAAAATGTATGTAAACCTACTATTACTACCGTCGGAGTTACATTCTTTATAACTAATAGCAAAATGTCTTTAATGGTAACCTTATCATGACTTTTGATATCATGGCTAAGTAATAAAACAAACTATGGCTAAGTAATTAAAGTGAAGCAAATGCTAACCACTACCGTAACGCGGAGTTAAACGCCACATTCAGGTTCAGAACAAGAGACGAGAATATCCGAATCAGAAGATTCGAGAGATATAGGAAACCGGAAAGACAAATAACATACGAGATCTATAAAAAGGCTTAAACTCGTTAAGAAAAGGTTACCAGTCG